>JAVQJL010103577.1:0-67452 GCA_036024295.1 Nannoperca obscura
ATATATATATATATATATATATATATATATATATATATATATATATATATATATAGGGAGGTGCCACTAAAACATGAATAACTATTTTATTAAACTGACACTTTTACTTTGAGTACTAGTTAGAAAAATGGACATTTATTATCAGTGTATTGTTCCAAATGTACATAGTGAAGATCAACACCGGGGCCTACTGAGCCGCTGGGATGTTTCACAGCAGTTTGGTCGTTTCCGCAGCCTCTTCACTGTCGGTCTTCAGGACCGTGGCCCGCATCATCACCACGCGTGGGACACAGATGTGATCACGTCAGCCAAATGCAGTGATTTCCTGATAATGCATTTACTTATCTCCCATTTCTTTTGTTCCTTTATTTCCCACAGTTTAGCATGAGCATGGAAGATTATGACTACCTGTTCAAAATAGTTCTGATAGGAAACGCTGGCGTTGGGAAGACATGTCTTGTCCGGCGCTTCACTCAGGTCGGTATAAGTCTGAGCTTATGAATTTGGAGTTCCTGATTACAGAGTGTCACACTGTAACTGTTTCTATTATAGGGCCTTTTCCCACCTGGACAAGGGGCTACTATTGGAGTAGATTTCATGATTAAAACTGTGGAAATCAAAGGGGAGAAGGTCAAGGTACACACAGACTTCTTTACAATAATATATAAATCCAGGTGCTTCGATGGGATGGACAGTTGCTCATTTCAAATATGATGTTTTCCAGCTGCAGATATGGGACACAGCTGGACAGGAGAGATTTCGCTCCATTACTCAGAGTTATTACCGTAGTGCCAACGCCCTCATTCTTACGTATGACATTACCTGTGAGGACTCCTTCAGGTGCCTTCCAGAGTGGCTGAGGGAGATTGAGCAGTATGCCAACAACCAAGTGGTGACTATATTAGTCGGTAAGAAGCTTTACTTTGTCCTTTATTAACTGCTGGACCTCTTCTATCACCAGGTTCATTGTTCATTGTGAGAAAACTGTGAAGACTAGTGTGCACCATATTTTAGTGCAGCCGGCCTGGTTTTCAGAGCACACTTCAACGTGAGCATGAATCAGAGGCCGTTTGTGAATAGATTTGCAAAAGACAAAGCCAGCTTTGTCTCTGTTAACGTACATTTCATTGTGTGATTTCTGTGAAATTGGATGTCTTTGCTACATCCATCCCACACAATGCATGAACACACGTACACCTCCACTTCCATCCGTCCCATCTACACCCGCCCACCCACGGCTGTTCAGGAAGACAACCTGTGTTGTGACGCAAGAAGCCACGTTCGCATTTGTTCTGCATGTTGACAGATGAATGTTAAATATCTTGCAGGTAATAAAATCGATCTGGCGGAGAAGAGGGAGGTTCTCAGGCAGCGGGCTGAAGACTTTGCGGAGGCTCAGAGCATGCTGTACCTGGAGACCTCGGCCAAAGAGTCCGACAACGTTGAGAAACTTTTCCTCGACCTGGCCTGCGAACTCATTCGAGAGGCCAAGCAGAACAAGCTGGATAACAATGACACTGCCCCGATGCCCGGCGAGGGTAAAACCATCAGTTACTTGAGCTGCTGCAGCCTCAATTAGAGAGAGCTCAGCCTTCAGTAGCCACTGACTACAGAGGGCAGGTGGCCACAATGCCTCTGTCCATCTTAAGGTGGCATAAAGCCACTTCTTAGTCCCGTCATTTCTAGTCCCATTCCTTTTTTAAGCAGTACAAGGGAGTTAGTCAACTTTAGTTTGGCCTTCCAGGAACAAGCATTTTAAGATGCTGACAATATGGAGAACTTTGTCCACAATGCAACAGGACATTAAGTATGTCCAGGGATCACGGTGAAATTAGCAGAACTTTCCTGTTTTTTAGGATCCATTTTCATTAAGCATCAATATCCACCAGCAGTATTATGTGAGCAAAAAGTTCAGGTATTTTGTTACAGATACCACACAGCCGGCAACAAGTGTCACAGTCATCGGAGGTTATCAGTAAATGGTAACAATATGTTTACATAAAGAACGGTTTGGAGATTACCAAGTCTGATTAAGTTACAAAAAATGTTTAGCAAACTTGCCCTTAAATCTGTTGCACAATCATTTATCTCCCACCAGTTTCGTCTGCTCTGAGAACTGCAAACAGGTTTATTTACTTTCATTATCTCATTTCTGCACCTGTCACTACAAACTGTGAAATATTTGTTCCCAATAGAAGATTTTTACTTGCTGCTAAATTGTGTTTTTATGTCAGATAACATAAACGGAAACGCGTATATATATTACTTCACTGAAACAGTATTCTGTGACGCCATTATTTCTGTTCTTAGCATACTTGCAGTGCTTGCGGTTAGTCAGTTGATATAGTATGAAGCAGTTGGAAAGGCCTCAGATATTGTCAGTCATCAGTAGAAATTATAAACAGTTGAATTAATTGACTTTTCTCTCTCTTTGACCGTCAGCTGTTTCTTTTATCCATAGACGTGAATATTTCTGCCTTTGTTGTTGCTGCCTAGCCATGAAATCGTATCACTTCTTATTTCTTTGAAGGGGTATGTTCATGTAGTTTCGTAAGACTTGCTGTACTTCATATGCGTTTATTGTGAAATTTCTTGATTGTCCGGCATGTTTTGCCATAATTTGTAGTGTCTAACTTTATCTTTCATATATTTGCCATAACTGTAATGTACTGTATTGCACAATGCCATATACTGCACACTTATTTTTATTGTAACATTTCGTCTTTTGTTGTACAGACTTGTAGTACATCTTGGCACTTTGCTTTTATACTTTTTATTTTCAGTAGTCTCTTTGTACAACTGGCGAGCGTTTTGTTTAGCCTTTTACATTAGATTTAACAGCAGTTACTTATTGTTAATCCCTTGCATCTTCTTGTCAACACAATATGGCAAATACAAAGGAAAACACTAGTGGGATGTTGTGCTTCTTTTACTTTATGTGTACAAAATAATCCCTGAAAATTACTCTGTATAACATTAAATAATTACACTAAATATCTTTGTCGTGTTATTGTTGCTTATGGACGATTGTTGCGCTGTAAATAGTTAAATGAGTTAAAAAGTCAGACTACTAAATCGGACATCTCTCCGCGGTATAGAGATGTTTTTGTTTGTTTTCCCATGTCTGCCTAGAAGCATGTACAGTTCGTGATTGTGTATGCGGTCAATGGTAAAAACTCTGTTCAGTGCCCTCCACTGGTCACAGTGTGTAACTACATGGCTGTTTTTGAAAGCCTCCATTGAAAGTGTTAATATGTCTATGGATACGTTAACGCCTGGGAGAGCTGATGTTTGAGAGGGCATGATTCGTCTGTTAATATAGTTTTATATATATAAATATAAATATAGCTGGGGTTTATAAATACTAGAATGTATAATAATGATTGCCATCAAACAATATGAAGCCTTGCACCATGTGACTTATTAAGAAAGTGTATATTATTAATAAACATTAGTGCTAACATTACTATAAACCTTTATTGATATTGAAACAATTGTAATTCTTAGCATTAGTATTATTTCTACTGAAGAATGTAGAGTTGTTGACTCCTTTGGTGGTCACAGTGCATAACTACACCATTGTTGAATATTTTATATTCACTTTAAAATGCAGTTGTTCATAGTGAACACTAGTTATTTTAAATCGTATATTAATGACAAATATAAATATGTGTAACCTGGTAAGAGGTAAATAAACGGACTAGTTGCTTACATGTCCTGAGTGTGTTCCGAATCACGAGTGTTTCCTGCCCTCTAGTGGTCACACTGAGAAACTGCCATATCATATGTGTCAAATTAGCGTCAATACAAACATGACAGCGTACCAACACTTCCGGTACATACTTTCAAAAGTAAAACTTCCAATATATACAGATAAGCACTTTTCCGTGATGATTACACACATTGTTAACTGTCTCCGGGATAAACTTGTATCGACACGAAGAACACATTACTCATTGCAACCATCGCTCCACTAGCGCCAACCATAGTAACATTTCCGATATAGACTTTCAAAATAAAAGCTTAAATATGTAGCTACAGCGGCAACACAAAAGAGACTTTACGCTCGAAGCAAACGTACCAAGGCCTAGGCATGAACGCGTGTTGAAGAATGCATCGGTACATGTTTACGGTATACTTGTGTTTATAGAGACGGCTATCGAGCGTAACATCAACGTGCACGTGTGCGACTCAGACTCCCGTCAACCTTTGCGAGTGTATTTACAATCGGAACCAAGCAAGTGAAAGCAGCAGTGAAACCGCTTCAGCAGCTGATCGCTTCAGCTGTGAAATTAAAGTCAAAAGGTCGTTGAAGCCGGTGCTTGGGTCGCCTCTGCTCTGCTGCTACATCTAGGCCACACGCTGCCGACAACACCTCTGGGTCTGCTGACAGGAGAGTCTCTCTCTTTCCTGTACGGGACAGGTCTCCTCTTCACACTGCCAGCAGAGAGAGAGAGAGAGAGGTCATGTGCTGAGGACCCGTGTGCTGGGAGCTGTGTGTCGGACAGTAGCAGTAATGAAGGCTGGAGTCAGGACGGAGGTTTTGGGCAGAACTGCAGCTACCAGTATCCTAACGTTGTGCCTCGGCTGTCTGCACGTGATCGCCCTCAAATCCCAACTTTTCACCAGGCTCGGTGGGTTACCTTACTCTGGGACCCCCATCAGCTATGACACATTTTATTTTGACCAGAAGGTGAGTTTAAACTGTCTCTTTGTTTCCTTTTTCTCCTCATAAACCTATTTGTGTCTGAAAAGTGTTTTCGCCAGTTTCTTCCTCTTTGACTTCATCTACTTTCACTTCCCTTTGAAACGTTTGACGTGTTGCCTACAAGGACTGAACTGAGTCGAGTAAATAGAGATGATCCCCATATTTGTCTCGAAACATCGTGTGATCTAAAATAATAAGTGTGACCAGACTGGGATGTCTAAAGTTTCCTGATTGTATTGTGTGATGATTACTTCCCCATAATGCTTTGCTCACCATTTTATTTACAACTACATTATTTGGCTGCATTGTTTGCAGTTGAATAATATCTGGTCCACTTTCTAAAAGTTTCAATGCACTTAGTTCTGTAGAGGTTGTTCATGCGTGGTGTCTGCAGACTGTAGGTGTTTCCCTCGGGCTTCCTGTAGTGAACACAATTGTCTCTGTTGCTGCCAGCAGAACTGTAACTCTCCCACCTGGCCCAGTGCCTGCTAAGGTCTCCAGGGCCCAGTGAATGAAACACTTTACCTCAGGAGGGTTTCAGAGATCTTCATTCAGACTTTACATCTTCCATGTATCGTTCTTTCCTGGAGAAGCACATGATGAGTGTCAGCGGTGGTTCAGCGCAGCACCATGTTGAGTGACTTGTGAACCTGACTCAGTCACAAGACTCTTATGATTAGTACTTGTGAGACAATGAATGGAGGCCACTCTTCACCTTCATCACATACAGATTCACTAGCTGTTTGAGTTCATCTTTACACACACCACCTACAATGACAATAAACAGTGTGCTGATTATGCAAACTTAATACAGGTCGAGATGGTGCATTCAGGTGCTCTGTAAACTGGAATATCTGTTCACAAGTTGATGGTTGATAGGGTTTAATGTCAGGATCTTTAAGAACTTAGCTCTTAAATTAAGTAATAATAATATTAATAATAAACTATAACTGAAGTTTTCAGTTCTCTATAATTTGTTAAAAAATCGTTTTGCCTCATATCTGCTTCACATGTATGAGACTGAACATGTTTAGTGAAACCTGAGTCTGTAAATCTGGCCTGCTTTACCCTGAAACTTTAAACTCTGTTAAAGATTTAAGAAGTTGGACATTGGACCGTTTTGCAAGCGCTTCCCCAGACAGGATCCCCAGACACTGGGGAAATATAATCGGACATAAGAAAGTAAAGAGAAAGTATCCCTGATGCTCTTATGCACGTATTATAAAGCGTATATATGATCAAAGCACAGAATATGAGTCGCAGCGACTTGTTGATTTATCATTGCAGCTATTTTGATAATCATTGAATCATTTAAGTGATTTCTCAAGCAGAAATGCCAAATATTTCATTTTTCCACATTCTCAAATGTAAAGATTCACTTCCTTTTCTTTCTTACATTTGAGTAAATTCAGTATCTTTGTGTTTTGGACTGTTGATTTTGTCACCTTGGGTTTTGGGAAATTGTGATGAGCATTTTTCATTATTTGCTGATGTTTTATAGACAATAAATAATAAAGAAAAGAACTATCAGCTTCATAAAAAATGAAAACAACTTCGTTGCAGTGGTAGGTATTATATTAGCATACTGTTACTAGCATGTACGCTGGAAACTGTTTGGATTAGCGGGACAATGCTCCACACCTGGTCCAACCCACGACATCCTGCCTAATCAGCCACACTGACAAGAAGAGAAAGACCATTTCCTCCCCCCTGACACTCATTGTCTTGTCTGATGTGTTTGTGTTTTTGGCCAATCAGCAAGAAATTGTCTGTGTCTTCTTGACAGGTACAACAAATAAAATCCCTGTTAATCCCATTCCAGTAGCAAGTCTGCAGTTTTTTACAAAAGAATCATCAATCATGCAGCTTCCCCTACGCTCTCTGTGGGACACGCTGCTGTGAGGAGAGCACCGAGTGGTCAAGAAGTCGCACACAGGAAATCCTCTTGACTGCATGTTGCCTGCACACAATGAATGGAAGTGTCCATTAGGATCCTTGATGTGCTTTGGTTGTTTCCCTCATGTCTCCATTTGTTGGACTGTAACACAACAGACGCCGTCTCTTGTCTCGTAGGACAGTTAAAGTGCCGGTCCAGTAGATGGACGCTATGTGAAGTGAAGTGCCGCCGGCAGGAACCACACGGTGGCACTACTCATCAGGCTGTGGATTTGTTATGAAACCAGGCTCATGGGTTTTGTGATGTGAATACTGAGTGGGTGCAAGTGATGCAGTACTCACCAGGGGTCCTTTAGGTGAAGCACTTTTTAAATCCAACCTCTTTAGTTTTGGCATTTAGATCAAAGTTTATAGGAATATGTTTTGTTTGTGCTGCAGGAGACTTTGGCTTCACTCCCCAAATCAGACCTCTACTATTTTATAAACCCAGTGTACTTAACGAAATTGCTTTCACAAAATTGTAACATTACTCTTTGGATGACCATTAGCACTGAAACTCGCTTTGCTGCCAATCGGCCGAACTTTTCCTTTAAAGTGTCTCATGGTCCCCTCACACTTAAAGGCACTGCCAAGCGCTAAGGAGTCACGGCTTGAATGAACACATTGAGGCCCCAGAATCTTTTTGCTGTCACTGGCTCATAAAATTGCTGCATCCTTTGTGTCCACAGAGTAGGGAAGCGAGCGGGGGGGGGGGGACAAAACAAAAACAGTTTGTGTTAAGTGTTGGGACTGTTTCAAGGGTTGGACGACTCTGCTGCGTGATGGGGTTGTTGTCCTCTCTGTGAAGTTTCTCTCCGCTTTTGTTTCATAACGAATACAGGAAATATAGCTGAAAGTGGGAGATATCCCAGAATCCCTGAGGTTTGATGAAAGGATATCTCCGAGCTCATCTAAAGTGGAACTAATGTGGCATCGCTTAAACTGGCCGCAACATTAAAAAAGAAAATACAAATTGGGGCTAATTACCCAAGAGTCCAACCTTAGGATTTCATGACGTCACAGTTGGCACAGGGCCAGGTATCCAGCTCAGAGCAGTTTCTGTGGGTCGGACTGCATCCTGTGCAGATCTCAACATCAATACATGATTGCCACATTAGCTTTTCTGTCAATAAGCGTGACCGATGTACGAGACATTGTCAATCAGTAAAAGTTTAACATTGGCTGTGATGTTCGGTATGTTACAATGGGAGATTGCTCTGTGGCTCCAATCAAGACCAGGCTAATTTCCACTGTGAACGCTGATCATTAGTCGTAATAGCGACGAGCAGCACCAGTTGTTCTTCCTCTTCATCAGTGTAAATGTGTAAAACACAGCCTTAAAAGGCGTTAGATGGAAGCCTCTCTGACGCATTGTCAACAACAACTGAACCTTAAAAGCTTTTCGGCAACAGAATTGATCAAAATACTGTCTTTATTTTATGGACTAAAATAAAGCAGATTGTCTGAGGAATGGTTGCTTTAATTTATAGTTTTTCAAAATATGTCATGATCTTACAAAAAAATCTTGTTTTATATCAGTTTACTTATGTACGCAAGAGAAGAGCTTCAACAATTAAGTTTATTACAATCATAATAAACCAAATCTTTTTGTGCTAAAATGATTCTTTTGTGTTCATCAGTAATAATTACACACTCTGGCCGTCTCTGCAGCACGAGACAGAGGCTGGCAGTAATCTCGACCGTGGTCTTTTAAATTTGATGCTTCGATGTTTAACAATACTACATGTTTAGTTGGATGTTTTTATTTGTTCCAGATTGATCATTTTGGATTTCTAGAGGATGGCACCTTCAAACAGAGATACCTCGTGGCAGACAAACACTGGCAGCAGCCTGGAGGACCTATTTTGTTCTACACGGGCAATGAAGGCGACATCACCTGGTTCTGCAACAATACTGTAGGTATCTCTTCTTGTTACTTGTATTCGCACTGCACCTAATCCTCAGTCTAATTCAACATGTCATTGTGTTCTCTGTAGGGCTTCATGTGGGAAATTGCGGAGGAGTTGGGCGCCATGCTGGTTTTTGCAGAACATCGTTACTATGGAGAGTCCCTGCCTTTTGGACAGGACTCTTACAGTGTAAGTGAAGATGCTGAAGTGAAGTCTGATTAAAATCTTCCAGGCCAGTAAGAAATTCTAGTATTTCGTAGCTAAAGGTGTTAAAATATGACTTGCCAAAATTTCACTTGTTATTATTTTCAGACAATTCACTCAAACTTTTACATCAGTACTTGTCATTTGCTTTGCAGGACAGCAAACACCTGAACTACCTGACCTCGGAGCAGGCCCTGGCAGATTTTGCAGTGCTGATTCGGAACCTGAAGAGCACTTTACCTGGAGCTCAGCACAGCCCTGTCATCGCTGTCGGAGGTTCCTATGGAGGGATGCTCTCCGCCTGGTTCAGGATGAAATACCCCAATATAGTTGTTGGGTAAGATATGAGTGTAGTAGTCCTCCCCAATGATGTACCGGCGGCGTTGCACGTTTACAGCTCCAAACAGTTCCGTACCTACGAATCAAGTAACGGGGCTCATGTGTACCTTTTTTGCAACCTTGCTATGGACGCTCGCTCAGAGGCACGGCAGAAATCTGTTAGGTATCAGCGTCTGAACCAGCGATCCACTGACCTCTATACCACCTTTGTAATCACTCAGCGGCTCCAGCAAACATGTGGATGTACATGTAATGGATGTGCTCGTGTAATTTTGAGAAAAAAATGGAAATAATTTTGCTTATATTTCAGTGCTCTGGCAGCCTCCGCACCAATATGGCAGTTCCCTGGTATGGTGCCATGTGGAGACTTCTACAAAACCGTTACACAGGACTTTGCCAGAAGTGGGCATAACTGTGATGCAAACATCAGAAAATCTTGGAAGGCTATTAATAATGTCTCCTCCACTGGTGAGTCGTTCAGGGTTGGTGCATTATGGGTTGATGTATCTTGTGTCATATTATAGGAAATATGATATATATGAATTATTCAGAATAATAAATGAACCGTGTTTAATCTTGTCTACAAGGAACGTCTCCTGGATTTCACATGTTTTCCATATAGTCCACGTTTGTGAACTTGATTAACTGTCTACTGAAGCCTGACACCAGATAGCTGCTCCTCAAACTTTGGGGATAAAGTCTGGAGCCTCTCCGCAGATGACAGATTGCAAGACAGAATATGTGGATCCATAAAATTTACAACCCGCATAACTCAGAATATCTGAGTTCCTTAGTATTCTGCTCAGATATGGATAAGAACATCTTTAAAAGTCTTTACAGGAGCCCCTGGTTGTCATTGTCACAACCGTAAACTGTAGGTAAAAAGCTTTCTTGAGTGGTACTTTTGTTCATATCACACCATCAGTGGTAATAGTACACCAATAAAAAGAAGTGCAGACTAGATACCACTTTCTAACACTGCTATAACAGGGGCTATAAGCTGTAATTAAGGATTGATTAAATGGTATCCAAGCCTTTACTAATGCTTTACATAACATGTGTTAGCTGGTAATAAGTGCCCCGTAAATTGCCTTATACATTAACTTAATAAGTTGTTAATAAATGAACTGTGGTCCAATAAATTTAAATGTAACGGTTAGCTAAAAAGACAAAGACAGGGTTATACTGGAGGATGATTGTCCACAACCTGGCAACCCAATTGTTGTTCTTATTAATGGCTTATAACGGATCTATAAAGCAACATTTATATATTATCTAAAAGTGATCTCATTGCTTCCATCCACATGAGATGTTTTCTAATATTTTTTGAATGGAGTTTGATTAAATCCCTAACAGAATGTCAAAATCAGCAGATGAAATAATTCACATGCTGCAGGTTTTTAATTATTAGCGCACAGTAAATGTCACACGGCTCATAGGCCAAGCATTTATTGAAGCCAGGGCACACTGAGATTTCACAACAGTGTTGGTGAATACCATCACAGCACAGTTCAAGTCAGCAAGTACTGAAATAGCCTGGTATTTGTCATTATCAGCCAAAGTACCCTTAAACAGGGAAGTCGTTCCGGCTGATGATATTTTTAGCCAATCACAGTGACCCAGAAGCTTCAAACAGATGGACGATGGTTGTCACCTGGTGTATGTTGGCTGTTTCTTTTGGTTGCATCGGTCCCAAAAACTTGAGATTCAGAGAACTGAAAATGTAAAAAAAGGATATAATAAAGAAGAAGTGAGACTTGGAATAAAAGTATACGTTTTCAATTTGATTTAACTTTCATGGTAATAAAGTATAAAGTCTTTTCATAGGAATTCATTTTTGAGGAAGTGCCGAAGAAGAGCAGAAGATTTGCTCCACTTCTTCTGTTCTGCTAGCTTTCGGTTCTGTTTCTGTCACCTCGCTCTTCTCAAAAGATAATAAGTCATTTTGGGGTTTTCTGTCACTTCAGCCACAATATAATGATGGTTATTTTGTTAGCATTTAGCAGCTAAAGCTATCATGAGGTTTTAATATCACACCTGTGATATTGATATGTGTGGGAGTTAAATTTGAGCAAAATCATGTTTAAAACAACATAAATGTCAAATGTTAGTACTGCGAAGTGTAGATACATGCATGATAATATGGACAGTGAAGTCCACAGGAAAAAGGAGGCATTTAATAATTGTTTGCTCTCTTTTCACAAGCGTCTGGTCTTCAGTGGCTGTCAGAAGAATTCAGTTTATGTGCCCCTCTTAAAAACATGAATGATGCTGTTGGATTCAAGAACTGGCTTCAGGAGACTTGGGTTAACCTGGCTATGGTGGACTACCCCTACGAAGCTAATTTCCTCCAGCCACTTCCTCGCTGGCCCATCCAGGTACAAACAGCCGCTGTATCTAAGATTCGTTAGGTGTGGCGGTGGTTGCTTTCCAGCGTGGATCCAGAAAAAGATCCAATCAAATTTGAAGTTGTAGTTAAACTTCAAAATGTTATTTTCTTGCAGCTTTAAATTTCGTTTGTCTTTGGTTAAGCACCTGATTTGGCCCGACATCCTGTGCTTAATTGAAATGAATGTGCGACTCAGTCGATTGTGTTACAAGTGTTTGTTGTGGCCTTTCGAGCTTTTGTTTACAACAGCTGTCAATTAAGTTCATTAATATTCATAAGGATCTAGTTTCTTTTAGATTTTAAGTATTCTTTAGATGAGCAGCTACAAGTAAGCCACCATTCTTTTATTCTCGTGCACCAATGGTCCTTTCATTTGCACACTCGTCAGATCTCTGAGGTGTTCCTCAGGGCGCTCACATGGCGCAGCAGAAAGAGGACATTTGCCCAGAGCAGCTCATGAGGCCGTTAAAACAAAGGTTCACCACTCTCACTTGAACGAGACTGTAACAAGTACTTCACTGGACACTTCATGTGAAAACAAAATCACGTAACTTCGAGGGGAAAAGGAAATAAAACTGCAGTCATGTAATGTGGCAAATGTTCTTTTCCCTTTAACGTTACGAAACGTCCTTTTGTTTTCACGTACAAGAGCTTGTGACAGTACAGCGGCTGTTGTGCTGAGGCTGATTGACTTGGGTGCAGTGTATTCTACCAGTAACCTTGGCATGTCACGTGCATAAACCAAGCTCTGCTATTGACCCAGACTCTCTGCTTGGGGCTTCAGTACCCTCCGAGTTGCCCATACAGTCTCCTACTAAAAGTTTTACCAGTGTGATACATTTTTTTTGTTTGCTTATTTGTGTAGCATTTAGCCATTGAATAGATCCAGGAGCAGCATGTGAGGTGAAATAAACACTAAATGGTCATTTTGAGTTTTTTGGCTCCTTGCCTTTAATGTATGCGACCCCTATGGGTGGTTTAAGCGGTTTAGGCAGTGGGTGCAAAGAGGAGCTTTTTTAATGACAAAGCTAATGTGATTATCTGAGTGAGTGTGAGAACGGGGTATTGAGGGCTTAGAGGAGGGAAATCTGTTGGCAGAGATGAATGTATAAGCCTAATCCTATCTGAAAAGTAAGGAGAAGATGCTTTGGAGCAATTGCAGTGTTTTTTTCACGGTATAAATCTTTGGTTGGACATGTCTGTGGCCCTCCTCATCCATCGACCACCAACTCCTCCCCAGCGCACAGACAAAAGCCTTAGTAACAGACTCCACACTAGCGCAGCTCCCCTCCAACCTCTAAACAAGAAAGCCCAGTTTCTCTGCCTCACAAAGAGCGCAGAACAACAGCGGCGGCCAACTCTGCGGCTGCAACCATAACAACACGCAGCGAAATGAAACAAAAGCTGAAACTCAAATATTTATCATCCACGCTATTAATTCTAGGGAAATCAACCGTGGTCAAACAAAACAACAAGTAGTGAGCAGTGCAAAACCTTTTTAAATTTAAATCATTGAAATGATTGGCTTTAAGTAAATGGACGTTTCTTCCCCCTTTCGTGCCAAGAGTAGAGCAATAAATCCAAGTTCATTCCAGGGAATTTGATATGCAAATCAGGCGCCACCACTTTTTATGTGGAAAAACACTTTATGGGCCACAAGAAAGCAATCTTCAGACTTATAAACATCACGGAATGGAATTCTATATTCAAGTTTTACTTTTAATGTTATTTAGAAAGAAAATGAAGCTGGTAATAGCTTCAACAGCTAGCCTAAACTGTAATGTAACCACAAACCTTCTAGTTTACTCTTTTGTGTGTTGCTTGTTAATGTGTCATATTTTTAAGGTGGTGTGCAAGTACCTTGCTGTGGATTCCAATGTGTCTGACTACCAGCTGCTGCACGGCGTCTCCCAAGCAGCCAAGGTCTACTACAACTACACCGGGACCTCTTCCTGTCTCAATACATCACAGACAGCCACCGGCAGCCTGGGTTTCCTCGGCTGGTTCTACCAGGTGCAGTCACACAGCGCAGGGATCAGTCTTGTCATGCCGAATAAATCGGCGTGCAGATGTGTCAGCGGGCAGCTTTACCTGTCACAGTGAATATGTGTTCAATCCCTCATCCCCAGGCCTGCACAGAGATGGTGATGCCCATGTGCACAGATGGTGCCCAGGACATGTTTGAACCCGAGGAGTGGAACTTCCAGGCCTTCTCTGACGAGTGTAACGCCATGTTCGGTGTCAGGCCACGAGCGGAGTGGGCAGGCACGGTCTATGGGGGAAAGGACATTGCCTCTCACAGCAACATCATCTTCAGGTAAACATCGCTCGTGAAATGATCTCTGACTTTAGGCAGAAGGTTTCCTGTGTTTAGTGCAGTGAGAGAAATTAAAGTGCAGATTCTGACCGGCTTTTAATGCAGACAAATGAAGAGTACCCAGCTGGGTAGCCACAGGGGGTGGACAGAAGGATGTAAAACTTAAATGAAAAGGCACTCGCTCTGATGTAGCTTAATCACAACACAAAGGTGGGTCACATTAGGTTCAATACCAATTGACTTTTGCTTTTATAACGCTATAAAAATGTCTGTCAATCAGAAATTTAGTGTGCAAGTTTTTAATACAACTCAACATATGCCAATGATTAAAAAACAGTACAACAACAGGTTTAATTAGTCACTAACAGCCCATTGGGGGAGGACAGATACTGAGGACCCACTTTGTAACAGTATATGCAGTGATAGCTTAAAAGTTAAAGTTTTATTATTTTTTGTGGAACATTTTATAGTGTTTTTACTCTTAAGTCTGTATTTTTATATCAAGTTCTGGTGCTATTTAAATAAATGTACTTACTTACTTACATTTACCTCTTAGTTGGCTTAGCCCAGAGGATAAAAAAGATTTTACTTTGTTTGTATGATTACTTTTTTGTGAAATTACTTTTCACAGCCTTTATATGGAAAAATAAGACACCGACAGTTTAACCAGTAGTCGTATTGGCGCTAGAATGTACAAAAAAATGATACCAAACGTCACCAGTGGTGTTATCGTGTTGCTATGCTGGCAACATGACCTAAATAATGAAATTATTATTTTGTACACAATATGTTCAGGGTCTCTCTGCTGTTGTATTTCAGTAACGGAGGTCTCGACCCGTGGTCGGCTGGTGGAGTGACTTACAACATAACAGATTCTCTGGTTTCCATTATGATTCCTGACGGAGCCCATCACTTGGACCTCCGCTACAGCAACGACTATGACCCGCCTTCAGTCCGCCAAGCCCGGGCGTTAGAGGTGAAGTATTTTCGAGAGTGGATCAGGCAGGCTAGAAAGTCACCTCAAGCTACATCAACCCCCTAATCCCTAAAAGCAGCAAAAGGGACATCTCTAATATTCAGGACTGGCTAGCTTTAATTTGTGTGACCTATTGTTTCACCGGGAACTGTCTCTGTCATGATGACAAAGTTTTTCCCTTTTTTAGTTCAATGTTGTAGAGGATTTTCTCAACACGAAATGACTTTTTATCACTTAGCCGTGTTCAGTGCTGGAGTATCAGCCTACAGTTTTCACTGACCTAATTAGACACACTAGTAGAACACTTCCTTTATGCCAAACTTAATATTTCCCAGGGCTTGGAGACAGAAAGGTACTGTAGTGTGAGTTTTCCATGTAAAAGCTATTGATAACAAAGTTGTAGTGTAAATATCTTTGCGTGTTCATGCATTGTCAGAACCCATCCAGGCCTTTCTGCCTCCAAGTTAGTTTTTTCTTCTCTTCTTTTACAATCAGGGATACATTCAGAGTTATTCACATCTTTCATTTCATGTTTACATTTAGTTTCATCATTAAAACTTGACACTCCTTAAGTTATGTTTGTTGTCAGTCTTGTTGATCAGCCAGTGTTGTTATTTGTGCTTTCAAAATGAATGTATATTGTAATATGCATCTTATCAGTTCAATACGTCTCAGGAGAAAAGCTTGGCACCAAATATGAAGAAAATCAATTCTTTTGGAAGTAAAATTACACGTGATTTGTTCACAGAAGAACAGTGCCTTTCTTGCTTTTGAAGTTTTTATGTCTTCTACCACTTTTATTTAACACGATGTCTTCCAGTGAAACTGATTAAAAATCTGCAAATGATATTGTCATAATGTATACTTGTATTTTATTCATATAAGGATGTCCCGTTGTTTGTCATGGTTTAGAGAGACTGAGGCTTTAAAGTTACTTCCCCCTAGCAGGAGCAATTGCATGCGCTCGAAATTTAATAAAAACCCAATCGGAGGAGGCCAATAAAGTAAGTGGTGGGAGGTTATTGCAGCTACGCCTGCTGACCTCACCCCTGTGGACCAACCTGTGGGATTCCCCCCGGCACGCATTCATTCACTGGTTGCCATTAAAGCCCTAAATTGCAGCACCAAGGCAGCCCATAGACCCTGGTTTGTTGCCCCCTGCTAGTAATATTATTAATACAACTCCTGGGGTGCCAGAGGGGTTGAGGAGGGTTGATGGAAGGTTAAGAGTGAGGCGGTGAGTTGGTGCAGGAATTGGCAAGAAGCCTTTTGTAATTCAACAGGAAGACACAGTTTTTTTAATCTTTCTTTTTATGTAAATCTAAAAGACTTAAATGTCATACAAATACTAAAACTAGAACATCTTCTTGCTTTGAATTGAATATTCTGGCCAATTATTTTTCTCCCCCTCTCCCTTTTAAAGCAAAAGCACCTGACATGACACGACTTTGTGAAGCAGATGGGGAACATGTCCTACACTGGTATGTGGGTTGATTTTCTACCAGGAGACACAAAGCCTGACTTCTCAACATTTTGTCACAGGCTTGACTGGATTTCAGACACCCAGGCAGAAAGAAACATGGCTAAACATGGGGGAGGACGGGGTCTCGGCCACCGAACGCCGTCCTTAAGCTTTTCACAGGACTTTGAGAGGTCATTAATTTTGCTAGCCTTTTCTTAGTCTCTGACACAGGCCATCAATCAAAGGTGTTATTAGTATTCGCTCAACCCCTAACGCTGAGTATGTCCCTGCTCAGACAGGGACCACACACTAGTAGGAAGAGATTAAGCCCGTGCGTGTCACATCACGTTGCACCGAGCACCCTGCTCCCTTGGGGTTGGGTGCTGCTGAATAAGGAAATTCTCGAGAACAGAGGGCGTGCTGGTAATGTTTAACAATATCTCAACAATACAGATCTGTATACTTAACAACTGGCTGGTTGTGGGGAAAAGGCCCAGCAGATTACTAATGATTTTATCCAAATTTTAAATTCACAAAAGGTCCAAACCTAATGAGTTTTTGAAAATGCAATCTATAGTTTGTGATAAACGCTTAATTTGATTAACAATTAACCTCACACTTGATGTCTTGAGAGGGGAAACAAGTCAAAAGCTCCTATATTTTTTCCACAGCCCGTCCCCTCTCTGCCTCTCAGCCTTTATGCAACAATAGAAACTTGTTTCCGGGGTCTGTGCGTCAGGCTCTGTGATGTGAATGACCCACCAGCACAAAAGCCAAAGCCCCTTGACTGGGGAAAAAAAAAGGGGGGATATGGCTGCCATGACTGTGATGATGTCACTTTGCCAAAAACCTCTAGCAAAGCGGGGGGGGGGGCAGGAGTTAAAAGCTCAGTACTCCACTGAATTCATGAGATGTCGTGATATGGCTGCAGGTGACCGTTGTTTCCTCCTACACTTACCACTGGAATAAACTCAAAGTTTTATTAATTTATGAATAAATGTAAGTGAATATTATCTGTAGTCTGCAGTTTCCCCACATGGCTTCTTGTTCTTCCTAGGTAATATCAGAAGGCCCTTACAGCTGTACAAACAGAAACATATTCTTTGTTTTGTAACCATTTGTTGCTCATAGATTTGAGTTTTTCTGCATTTCCTTTCAGTCGCAGACGGGCCACAGATAATTAGATCAGTGCTATCAGTTTCACTGTCCCCTTTTCTCCCAGGGAATTAACATAAGAAAGCATTTTTTACCAGCCTCACTGCCTCAGACTTTCTTTTTTTTTTCATCCCTCCAACTCTTAAATGAGTCACTGCCTCACCTCAGCATGCACTTCTGTAAGAGGAGGGATCTTCTTTCAATTATTCAGCTGCTGCATTGCTTAACTTAAAATAAGATTAATAAATCAAGGTTTAGTGGAAAGAAGAAAAAAACGAATAGAAAATATGTGCAAGAGTGTAAGAGTTTTTTGCATAGTTAAACTAAGTCTTACAGTCTATTCACTCAACTTCACTTGAAATTCTCTTGAAATTCCACTTAAATTGGGATAAGTGCTGGCAACACAACAATCTGGCTCTTGGACACATCCTCCATTGTATTCACTGCTGGCCAAGAAACTTCCTGTAAATACGTTATTGTTTACAACAGAAGTTTCATACCCAGGATTTCTTAAGGTCAACATTTCTTCTGGCACACTGAGCCTGAACTGCACTTTATTCCCCTTTAATTTAACAGCTCCGGCAGCTTTTCTAGTTAAATCGACTGTTCATTATTGAGACCCATTTTACGAAGGGGCTGTGAGGTGCAATTTAATGAATCTCTGGCACAAAGCTCCCTTTCACTGCCGGGCGAAGAATAGAGGCTATTTAGACCCTGTAGGGCTTTATGTCAAAGGCAGCCCATAATAGTTGTCAGGCCAGGGCAGAAATTCCCACTGGCCTGGGAATGCACTAGAAATCAACTTTTGCCATGAGCAGATTAAGACACAAGCAAGCAGTTGGTAAGATTCTCCCAAATAGTGGCATCTGTTTGGGCACAAAGATTTTCCCACAGAAAAGAAGCCTTTCTCGCTTACTGTATGGCCCTGATTTGTTAGTTGGATTTGTTTCAGTGCCTAAATGAACAGTAATTAGATTGCAAGTTAACTTCTATTCAGTAATCCATACAGGAGCACATACACAGGCATGCTGATTAAATAGTGGTTATAATGTTCTGAAAAACAAAGGAGGAATCTGATTAGTTAACACTTATTAGTTGGATTTTTAACTACTTTCTTTAGATTTTTTGGTTGTTTAATAATCTTGTACAACAAAACAGGGTATGTTGTTTTAAGTTTAACAGAGAGATTTACTCTACCCACCAGGAGTTTAAAGGCTTTTCTGCTCACTCTTACAGTAATATCCTCCAGTTTCATGAAAGCCTTTTTGGTTCAGAGCACACACAAACAGTTAAACTGGAGGGGGAGAGTTCTGACGGAGTTTATTGTCTTCAACCCAGCAGGGAATTTCAGACGAATCCCTCTAAGATGCAGGTGGTCAGGCACAAGCAAAGAGTTAAGTCCTGCGGTCTCTTTGCCCCTCCTCTTTGATGTTCTGACATCATTAGTCCAGCCCCCTGAAAGATCTGCTCGCTTTCTTCAGAGCCCGTCACTTCTACTCTGGAATGTTTACAGGAACTTCATGAGCAGCATCAGGACCAAGTGTTTGTCAGAGCAAAAAAGTCATGCTCTGAAAAGACTTTTGGTTCAGGGATCACAGCCGACGCCCCAGGTGTAGCCGCTGGGCTCAACAGAGTAATGGCTGTTCAGACTGCAATCATGAACCCTCAGTTCATGAATTTCTGCTTCCCTGGTTCTGTGATGGAGTACGACGTGGAGAAAAGTCTGGATGGGAGTCTCCTCGGAGAGGCAGAAAATGACGAGGACTACAAAGAGACCACAAGGGACTTGCTGAGCTTCATAGACTCAGCCTCAAGTAATATCAAGCTGGCTCTGGACAAGCCAGTGAAATCCAAGAGGAAAGTCAACCACCGGAAGTATCTACAGAAGCAGATCAAAAGGTGCACTGGCATTATAACGACAGGAAACGTGGCGGAAGCCCCAGTTAAAAGACAGGGTTCCCCCCTGGCTCAGCCCAGCCCGTTGCAGAGCAAAACTCTACCTAAGCGTGATGGAGTCCAGGCCAACTTACAGAGCAAGAGCTTGGCAGCCCTCTTCAGCCCTGTGAAGGATGTAAGGGGCGAAAAAGCCAAAAAACCACCCCTGAGGCATCGCAATCTCCCCCCCTCTTTCTTTACTGAGCCTGCCAACTGCTCCAAAGTCAGCTCCACATCTGGGATGACGCTGAAGGACTTGGAACGAGGCAATCCTGAGGCTGCAGATTTCTTCGAGCTCTTGGGGCCCGATTACAGCAACATGGTCAGTGACCAGGACCTTTATCAAAGCATGCCTCTCCGGGTGCAGCCAGAGATGGGAGGTGCGGATCCAGCTTCCTATGATGCTCACCATTTAGTTGGTGGTCTCCTCTACTCTGAGCCCTGGACTAGCTGCTCTGGACCCACTAAGAAACTAGGGGGTAGCCTGCGTGCAAGCCCTGCTCAGCCCCCTGCCTACTGTCCCTCTGAGGCTGCTGGGCACATAGAGGACAACACACTGTGCACTTTGGCCTTCCCGAGCTTCTTCACAGACTGTTCCATACCTCAGGTCACTTATGATTTAAGTGGTGGTTATAACAGAGCTAATTATTCATCTCTATGAGAAACTGACAATTGTGTTGTTAGAAGTGCTGGTAAGCAGCAGATACAATTGCTTAACACTAGTCTAAGAGAGTTTGACATTACTGTATCATGTTGTTTTTTATCTGTTGTGGAAGTTATAGTGCAACAGGATTTAAGCATTTTTGTATCATCCCTTCTCAACAACAACATGCGTCGCTTTTCCCAGAGAGAAACAAGGAACTTCAAATGTTTTCCATCATAAAAAGGTCCAAAGCTTTTCAAGTAACTGGATATCATGTACTTTTCAACTTTCCAGTTTCATTTGATGCTAAATTGCTTCGCATGTGGATGCGCTCTCCTCTATCTCAGGCAATTTCTAATGGCATTATGCATGTACATACCCCTGACTGGGGTATGCTTCAGTTTTGCCACCAGAGTATGTGAGTCTGTTCAATAGGATGTATCTTATTCATTTAGGAATTTGTAAATGAAGACGTACTTTTTCACATTTTACAAAAGAAAACATACACGCTGCAAACATAGTTGTTGGTTTCGTCCACTAAACATCACTTATTGCTAGATAATGATATTATAGAACTGTTTGTCACATTTGACAAAACATGCTACAACCATCTCTCAGCGAGGCACTTTTTCCTTCCAGTTAGTAACAGCTCTGTGCAGAGGCGTAGAGAGGGAAACTCATTCTGCTGAAGCGATGATTACAATAGTGTGTGATGCCACGTTCGTTTTACACTTTACAGCTCAGAAAGGATTTTCAGCTGACAGATTTACCACTTGTATCCATTTTGTTGGAAATGCCTTTAATGTATCTAGCTATTGTAAGAAGACAAAATAAAGCTGGTCTTTATTACTGTGACAACAGTGTCTGTTTTTGTGTTCATCCACTAATCATGGATGTTTAGGTGTGAATGTCAGAATACCGGAGAGTACACAGCTAAAACATCACATGGAAGAAGATGTATGTCTTTAACATACATGTATACAGTCTGAGTGACTTAACACAGAGTTGAGCTGTGTTAAGTCATTTGCATGTAATCACAAAAAATGAAAATATACAAATAAATGAATAAAGATAGAAAGTCATGTACCTCCTCTGGGGGTCAGTTCAGCAAACTGTTGATTGTTTTAAATCTCGTCTTAGGCATTTTATTGATGTGTCCTTCCCTGATTTGTTTGTGTTTGTTGTATTTATTCATTCAAATGCTTTTAGCATCTTTTTGCAACTATGAAACACGTTGTTACCCTTGGTTTGACAAGTGCCCTATAAATAAAGTTTTACTTACTTACTTAATGTTGGAACACTATGACTGAGTTGAGTCTAAGCAGTATAAGCACTAAGTAGTATTTCCAGAGAATATTTAAATTATATAACATATCAAATTCATAGTAATATAAGTTGGTTGAAAGGATGATATCCTGTAAATAACATGTTGATTGCATACTATACCAACTTCTGTTCCATTAAATTGAAATTGTCATTTTTGAGATGTTAGACAAAAGGAAAAAGAACAACAACCTACTAATAACCTGAAATAATCCTATTTGAAAAATACACATGTAAACTATGTATGTCTAAACATTTTAGAATAAGCTAAGGAGTAAAACACTATTTTATTAGTTGCGATGCACGATAAATCTGACATTCCTTCTGGGACAGAGAGCTGCTAAACTCCCTGCACTACTTAAACACCTCAAAGTGTTGTGAGATTCAAAAAAGAAATAAATAACATGTAAATGTTAAACCTCTTAACATTATTACCCTCAATTAACTTCTCAAGTTTGCAACAAACATGTTTTTATTTCCACTAAAGGCGGAGGAATTCATTTAAATGAATCTCACACCACTCCACTGGTCCATTTGGTGGCTAAATGTTTTTAGACAGTTGAACAGTTTTTAGATGAAGTTGATTGTGGATTTAAAATTGAAACCTTCTCCTTCTCTTGTATAACCTTCTCTCCCAGGAGCTTGGAGTTACTAACGGTATACATTATTATCTCCCTCTGCTGGTGGTTGAAGGTTCCAACACAGAAATGTCATCATGGTGCAGACCTTCTGGTTCAAGTATCAATCTAAAGGTGGTGAACTGAAAAGTTCAGTAGGTGACAAAATGATGGTCACGTTGTATGAGACTGTGTGGTCGGTCAAACTAAATCTGCATGTTAGGGTCTGCAAACCTGAGAACATGATGTGTAACAGCACAAGAGAGCATGCTGGTTGTTGTTACACACATTAAAAACCAATAACAAGAACATTATTTAAAGTCTTCAAACTTTTTTTGTTTTTTAGCTTACTGAACATGCATGATCTGTCTCAGCATCATACTCCTTCCCATTACAGTAACACGTGCACACATTCATAAAGAGATCTGAACCCAGCAGTCTCCAGTCGTTCACTTCTTGGCAGCTCAGATGGGGTTTTCAGGCCTTCGGGTGCCTTGGCTTGTTGCTGAACATGGAAAGAACTATTCTTAGTTTCTTTCCACAATGTATTGACCCATTTCTTACTCCCTTCCTCAATGTTCCATCAAGAAGCAATATAAAATGGCAGAGGAGCACAAATATGTCTGTCTGTGATGTTATATTCAGGCCTACAAGCAGTTGCTCAACAAACACACTAGATGGCAGTAATGTTCCACTGAAAACCCAACGTCTACCACTCCCTTTGCGACAGAAAGGAACTTGTATCTGATTTTATAGGAAAATGTGGAAAGAACTGAGTGGTTCTTCAGATGTCTTTCCATAAAATGAATCTGTCATGAATTTAGTAAGCTGGAGGGGAATGAATGCTTGGAAACTATGAGATTTAACCTCTCAGTCTTTTTCAGAGTTGGTTTAAATGGATTTCCACTTACTAGTGAGAAGATGCTTACTCCTGTAAGCATATTATATGAGGATGAGCATGTTTATTGTAATATATAGTCTAATTTGAAGCCAGTATCGTCTGTCAGGGTTTTATTTCTTACCCCCAACCAGCTGGCATTGTTTGCAGATTGGTCAACATGTCCTATGCATGACAAAACAATATCTGGCAATTTGCAATACAGCAAACCATACACACTGGAGACATAGATTTTCTGTCCCTGAGTTGACACCAGCTGATACATTCAGATTAGAACCTAGTGATGGAGCCACAACTGTATCCTGCTTTGATTTATGGCACACTGGAGATGCAGTGTTTGTCAAAGCGATTAACAAGATCTGTGTTGGCGCAGACCTGAATAACAAGGGCCAGATATCTAGGTAAACTAGATAATATACAGCACATTTTCTCTGGCATGGTATGCGATGTCCTATAATGCAAAAAAAAAAAACAAGTGTACACACAGACAATATAATGTGTTGCATATGCACACACGTATACCGAGTGCAAACACATGATGGTGGTCAAAATACAACCAGTACTGAAACAAGCTCTGCTGCAGAAAAGTTATGCATTTTGAAGTGTTATGTTTCATAATGCGACACTGGAAATTGAGTATCCGTCCACACTTGCCCTCTCACTGACCTTTCACAGCTACTCCTCATGTCTTGTTAACACCGTGGGGTTGAAGCAATGTGCTGGATGATATTCGCGAGCCTTTGTTGCCTCTCGCAGTGACATGCAGCTCTGAGCTCAAGTCAAAGAATCATTTTTACATGCTTGTTTTAAGGAGGACAACTAAATACTATGATAGAAAAAAATCTCAAGTAGGCTATTGAAGCATAGCATCACCATAATTTCTAATTAATTGCTTAGCAGGAAATAATACACATTACAACAGGTTTATGCTTGGCTTAATAACATCAGCTGTGTGTTGTTCATGGTCTCATGGTCAACCTGCTGATTATAGTTTATCTGCTTGATAAGACTACATTAATTGTCAAAACATGCCATTTCTTTTTCTGTATTTGCCAACATACATATAAAACACAATACATAATAATTGTACTAATACAATGCATCTGTCATAACCCAATATTGTTCGTAACGTTTTGTACAAATAGTGCCTTGCTATGATCAGCCCACACAGCAATTGATGTGTTCTTCTGGTTCTTTTAGATCTCCTATGGAAGTCTTCAGATAGGTTGTTTGTCAACGGAACTAAACTTCAATTCAGAAATGTTATTTCCCACCTTTCAAGGACCCCCTACTGCAAGTTCTTTAAGGACTGGAAACAAAGTCATTGCAGAGATACATGACTTCACAGTACACCCTGCATCTTGTATTGCTAGGCCTCAGCCAGTGATAGCAGTTAGTATCAGTGAACATTAGTTCTCAATTAATAACGTATCTCTGCCTGATCCTATTCTGGTCCATGGGGTTGAGATTACGCAAAAGGACTATTTGCTTAGAGCCAGTATATTTCTTTCCATATGCATTTCATGTCTCACCGCTTCCCATTTAAGTCTGCATTCATTTTGAGCAGTTATGATGCACTGTTTTCCTCCTCAGGGTGTTGTGCGTATGCTTGCTTACATCTGTGTGTTTTTGTCAGTGTGATAACAATTGCAAGCTGTGCAGCTGACAAAAGTCTTGCCTAGATTAAAGACAGTACTGTTGGAGATTTGTCATCTTCATCAGATGCTACGCATGTTGACAGACACAACTCTCTCATGCAAATCACATTAATAAATATCAGCCTAAAAACCATTCCCTGCTCCAATGACAGCTTTTAATAGGTGCAGTCGCTCCTGTTATGGTTTAAAGAAAGACAACTCCTTTTACTTCAGCACGGTTTAATGCACAAACCTGAACTGTGAAACAGTCTAAGAAAATCAAATAAAAATGCCACTATAGTAAATTTTAATCTGATGTTTTAAATTTGTAAGAAGGGCCTGATGATGGACAATATTTTCTTTGATTTAGTACATGTAGTTTTGCTAAACATAGATACAGAACCATTCATTTAGTTGTAAGTGATCAAATAAAGTAATATTGACCGCTTTATAGAGGTTGGCGAGGTCAGGAACGTGAAAATTGAAATGTGTATATATATATATATATATATATATATATATATATATATTACCCGGGTGTTATTTGTTAAGGCTCTTTCGCTATGAAAAATCCATCCATGCATCCATCCATCCATCCATTTTTATACTGCTTATCTAAGTCAGGGTCATGCTTGGTTGAACTGAGTATCCAAGGCATGTTTTACTCAAGCAACTTCCTCAGGTTCCTCTCCTCAAAGTTGGTCATGCTCCATCAGAGAAGCAGCTAGAAATTATGAGCCCTCTGACAACAGCTAAAAAGAGGTTTTACCACACAGAATATAATATCCCTAAAAGAATTCAGGGCTCGTGTCCAGCTCTGGGCCCCCCTGAATTATTCAAGTTTCCCCACACCAATTAGTGTCTCTGTGCTCTTTACACCTCCAATTAGAGGTGACTCTGGCTTCCTACCGAGGTCAACTGTTTGTGATAACCCCCTCATCCCGTCAATTTCTGCCATTTGTCGCTGCCATTCGGTCACTATTGAAATACATCAGCTGGTAAATCAAGAGCTTTGAATTGTGCTTCTTCATTATCTTTCCAATATGCTCATATAACTGTAGCTAATGTTCCAAAGTGGCAGCCAAATTACAAAACCTCCTTAGCTTTGTCATAGCTCCATGGTCTCTCACCTGGATGGGGCAGGTGACCTTTATCTGGGACAGGACCAGAGTCTAATAATTGGAGGTAATGATCATTATTTTAACTTCTTTTTGTTGCAAAATTGTCGAGTTCACAATTATGCCGATGGATAACATTGGAAGGATGGCATCACAACATTATTTTATCACAGACTGAGCATGTACTGCTGCTGTGCACTGATTCCCCAAATTTTCTTCATTTTACTGTCTATTAATATAAAAAACAGGAGAGTGGACGGCGCCTCAGTTTTGGCGATTTCAGCACGCCATACTCCTGCAGTGCCTCAAGGGGACACGGTCATTAGCCTTTTCCAAATCCTCCAAAGACAGGATTTGCATATATTGCATTGCATTTATTTTCATCTTTACAATTTCCCAGAATTACTTGACATTCAGAAAGCAGGACAGCAGGTGTCAGCAGCTAGCACAAAGATATTTACAAGACTATTGACAATTAGCAATGTCTCTTTTAATACGATCCATTCCAAGCAACCGTGCACTGATACCCGAGTGCTTACAGATAAAACCAATCATGACTGGTTATTTGTTTAATTGGCTGTTTGTTTTGTTGCTCAACTGTATTCCAGCACTGTGTGGCAGTGGTTGGTGTTAACTCCATCAAAAGGAATTTGGGTGGCAGTTGATGTCCGGATGCTCAATGAGCCAAATTCCATCTGGATACTTCCAAAACAATGTGTTGTGGACTGGACTATACTGACAATGTTTACATGATATCCTCTGCATGTCCTGTTACACACCCTGCACTGCCCAATTAAAACTATTAGTATTATTAAAATATAATATTAATGTCAAGTATCATCTTGTGACACATTTGGGAGTGAATTAAATAGCGCATACATTCTTGAGTTCTCATACCATGTTAAGAAAACAAAATATGTACATGGCAAGCAGGATGATAAATATCTGAGGATCAAATCGTGACTGCAATTGTCAGCTCTTTCAGGAGTAGGTAATTCACATTGTACTCTTCCTCTGTGCCCTTGTTCTAAGTTTTCTAAGCTTTCTGAGCTATGCAAAGAGCACTAATTATAACTGGCAATGGCAAACAAAATTAGCAGTGACACTTACTCAGCATGCTCTGACACTTACCCTGCAGTCATTTTCAGGTCATAGTCTGAAATGCAGTCCATTTATGGTTGTGGCCAATACCTTAGAGCAAACAACAAACTGCATTTCATTTCCATTATTATCATTTACTGGCTTTAGGTAGCAACAGAACTGAGGAACAAGATTGTTGCATAACACATCTGCTGAGGGCTGGACATGTTTAGTCTGTCTGTGGTGATTTAATGCAGCCAAGTCTGCCACTGCACACGACATGATAACTCCTGTTTTTGTGAATTTTACTTGTCTTCATGCAAAGTGGGAACGTGGGTAACATTCTCACCTTATAATAGATGTCACTTTGTGAAAATCATCAAAATTGGCTGCCAACAAGGCCCACAGAGCTGTTCAGTTATGTAGTTTTTGCTGCAATTATCTCTCTAT
This sequence comes from Nannoperca obscura, assembly GCA_036024295.1. Lineage (NCBI taxonomy): Eukaryota > Metazoa > Chordata > Actinopteri > Centrarchiformes > Percichthyidae > Nannoperca > Nannoperca obscura. The sequence continues at coordinate 27,097 of JAVQJL010103577.1, forward strand.
TGAATATCTTGGCTTATGACTCATAACATCTTGTAAAAAAAATCCTCCCTGGCTACTGTCAGGTGTAAATGTTCAAGGATGTTGGGACAGAAGTGCATAAAAAAGCCTCTCTGTCTTTGTATCATATCGAGGGCAAGATCTGATTTAAAGGTATAAATGATGTGCCTATCATTTTAAGGAGATGAAGTTGTATTATACCACTTGCACATCCCTTGAGAAGCATAATAATCTTTAAAAGCAGAGAAAATCCTATTACCTGGCTCAGATTTTTTCCCTCATAATTGCCGGAGCCTCCCCTTTGGGAGGGATGGGGGGTGAAGGACGCCAGACACACTGATATCAGACTATCTTCAGGAAAAATCTAGGGGACATCTATTTTCGTCTTGTCATTCCCATAGCAAGGTTTGGCATTTCTCAACCCTTGAAGAAGAGTTTTGATGTAAAACATTACTGCAATGACACCACTGCATCATCATTCGACACCAAAGACCTACAAACCTTAAGGCAGTATACCAACAACTACCACATTTGCATGTGCAAACTAATGTCAGACTGAAATAATGCATACCTTTGTCTTTGATTTAGTATTGGTCAGTTGCTGCCATTTATCATTTATGTGCAAAATTTTAATTCCCTGGACCAGGGAGATAATGTTTATGGCCTTGTTTGTCGTTTGGAGTATTATATATCTCGACAACATGTTAAAGGATGACTCTGAAATTTGGTATAAAGGTCGACAATAGACCAAGGTTATTGGTGCATTGACTGTACATCTGTAAGTCAAATTATATATATATGAATATATCTGTAATTGTTATGTCCAGAAATTGATAATAATTGGTCATTTAATGAGCCACTAACCCAAAATGAGTTTCATCAGTATGAGATTATCCATCCATCCATTATTCCATCCATCCATTGATTTATCCATCCATCCACATGTCTATTCTTTCTTATCTGGGTCCATGTCATGTTTGGGGCAGGCTTAACAAAGTAAACTTCTTCCAGGGGACTCCTGGGAGTTCCAGGGCCAGGTGGGATCTATCTTCTCCTAATTGTAATGGCCCATGGTATTCCAGGCATTGCCCAAAATATTTGAGGCACCTGCACAGGCATCATCATAACTGGTTCAATGTGAAGGAGCAGGGGCTCTACTCCAATTGCCAAGCCAACTGGCATCAATGGCATCTATTGCATTTGCTACTGGCCACATTCTCACACCTACTCACGAAATGCATAAAGAAACCTCCAAACGGGCAAACCCCACAAATAACAAAATGTTCTGTTAACCACACCCAGCCAAAAAAGGTGAAGTTAATCACCTTGCTTCCCAATCACTTTCCCCTCGGGAGAAGCACCAACCCTGTGCCTCTGTAAGTTGGCCGACATTAGAGACACAGTGTCGTACTCTTTGCCACCAGAGATCACACAACCCAGACAGTTGTTTGTTCTGCTCCCCCAACTCCGTTTATTCAGCTTTACACCTAAGTCAACCCAATTACAGAATATCTAAATACCTGGGGTCTTCCACTAAATGGCTTTGCGTTTTCCTTTCTTCCAGACAACAAACAAGAACTGGTTGTAATTCAACCAAACTGTAAGTCTGTGAAAAAGTAATCATCTTCAAGTTATGAAAGAAGTATAAGCCACAAACGCTTGCAGATCATAATAACCATTAGTCTTTTCACAAAAACAGTATTAAATGTGCAGTATATCAAGCTGCAAAAAATGGTAACAGCGTAATTCATATTACAGCATCTTATGCTTATTTCATGCAACAACACTGGGTTTTCTTTAGGTATTAATATTTTTTCTGTTGGAGCTCATTTCTGTTTTGTTTCTGGCTTTCATCGTGATTCTGTGAATGATGGCATGCCCCCATTTTTAATGAACTGTTTATCTTGTGTCTGGGTGCCAGCAACGTTTGATGTTTGCTCATGAAAAGACACAGAGAGAGAGAGAGACAGACAGAGACAACTCCTACTTGTGACATTTTGTTTTGTCTCATTTGGAATGTGTATGATTTCTGTACACTTTAGAAGAGCAATGAAAGATAAAAGGAGGAATGATCTCAAATAATTTATAGGATTTTGACTGCTGAAGACTCTGAGGGTCTCAAATTCTGTTGTGGTTTCCTTTGTGACGTCACCTGTAGGTTACGTCATCTTTCAATGTGATACTGTACAGATTAAGATAAGATAAAAGAGCGTTTATTGATTGTTGAGGAGAAATTGGGTCATTGCAGGAGCAGAAAATGTGTCAGCGATAGCATACTTACAGTCCAACGATGAAGAACAGTATTTGTACTGTTGAATACCTTTTTGAATACCAGTTGAAACAGAGGTCACATGTAACCTACAGGTTACATTCTTTCCAAAAAGTCAATTTTCCATTTAATTTCATACAACTGACAAAAGTTTTGCAACTGGTTTGCACACAGCTTTAGTTCTTAGAGATGTCAGTAAAATGCAGAAACACATAATCATAGTTTTTTTTCTTAACAAATGTTAGACAATAATACATATTTGTTATAATATTTTACTATAAGTGCCAGTTAAAGGGAACAATATGTCTATACGTGTTCAGTCACATTTTCTTGATCACTGTTTCCATCCAGAGTCACAGCAATGAAGTTATAAAGACACGGTGCCTCTTTATGTCCTTGTTCGTTTTTGTGATATGCTAATGTATGCAGATTAAGGGTCCATTAGCATCTTTGTCCCAGGAGATGTCTGCATGTACTGATTGTATTTCTGGGGCCAAAAAATTCATATAGAGCAGCCAAATTTCTTTTTTCCTCATCTGGTAAATTGTTCCATTTGCCTTCCTCTGAAAAATAATTCTAGGCTTTCCAAATAACAAGACAGCCTATTCTCCAGCGATATCAATAATTATTACTAGTTTCCAACAACACAATTACATGTTGGAAATATATGCTTCATAAGTGCTCAGTGCTGTGGAATACAGTTCACAAGAGAATCTATTTTCTCTAAGAGGGGTGTGTCAAAAAAGGAAATCAACTTTATTTATTTAATTTCTCTTTCCATCATATAACAAGTAACATTTCCTCAAGTATAAAACTTTGCGCGTGATGGCATCCTCTCAAAAGTATGTACATACCTTAAACTCTTCCACAGAAACTCTGCTGGCTTACAAAGTGCAAGAATAACTCCAAAGCAGATGTGTGTAATAGGTGAAATCTTCTCGAGCAGCTGCATTCAATACTGCTTCAGTGACCATACAAAGACAAATAACTAACAGCTGTGTTACTAGCTTTCCTTCTTTTACTGTATCCATCCTGTATTCTGCAGTATGCATCGTGCCATCTAACACTCCCACAGCCAGCTCACTGACAACACACAAACCACCAAACTCCATTGCACCTCGTGGTGAAAGAGCTTAGACCACGCTGAATCATCATAATTAACTTTCTGACTGTCTGATTGCTAGTATTAAGTGGAACAAGCTCGAGAACAGGGCTCCATTGTAGCTTCACAAAAATGTAAATACTTTAATGTTTGGAAACCTAAACATCCAAAACAGATTTTTTTTGTCAGGGGTATAAACAGGGCATATAAACATGATGTTTGTCAGGACAGATCCTTGATACGAGGTGGTACCTCACACAATTGTATATATCTCTCTATATCCCTCTGGTATTGATTGAGCCATTTTGGGCTGATTTTATAGACTGCCAGTCAGAACTAGTGCTGGAAATCAACTTGTAAAAGACAAGCAGGCAGCATGTATTTTGACTTGAAAATGTGTCTCATCTTCATAGCATCTTTATGTTCACTTTACAGAAAAGATGATGTAGTAAGATAAATGAGTCGGATTTGATCCCAGGTTATTGTTGTAAAACAATTGCCAGTTGTCTTGTGACATGTTTCAGGTCTCATTTCTCAGCTCTATTTAATATAGTAAATCTAACAGATGTTGCAGTAGTAAAACTGAAAATGAAACTAGTGTCTCATCTCAATTACCCCATTTTACCTGTTCCTGTAATGCTCTCACTGTTATGATGAAACCCATCTAACAAAACTCTGGTTGAAGGTTGCAGTCATGTAACAAGATGCACATCTTCACAGCCCAGCCCAGCCAAAGACCTCAAGGTCTCAAGGTGTGATGAATATGGAAAAATTGGCTATTAGGAGTAAGACAATGCATCTGTTTACATGCACAGCAACAAGATTATTGACTCATCAATAAACCTCCACCCCACACCAGTAAATCTGTCAAATGCTTAATCAAATAAAATCTCTAACCAACAGCATCTGATCCTCAACATGAGGGCGCATTAATGGTTTCTATTGACATCAGCGCAGACACGCAAATCTGCATATAAATGATGCCAAATTAAAGCTGGTTCAATCAAGGCCTACCTGGAGAATTCAGGATGTTCACATGCAAAGTACTACATTTCAAAAACAATTACAAAAAATGATTACGGCCATAACAGCTGACCTCTTTATGTAGAATAGTTTAATTGACAGCCCACCTAAGATTTTTGTGTACATAAGAGTAGCAAAAGATAACCTTTTCTCATTAAATATTTACTGGATAACATTTTAGCTTCATGTGTAACTACATCTCCAGTCCTATCAATCAGGACAAATATCATTAGTATGAGTGTAGTCCTCTGTGACCTTTTCAGATTGCATTATGATAGTGAACACAGTGAGAAGGTCAGCGAGTATCCTCTCTGAACCGAGGAGGAGTCATGGCACAATGTAAGCTGCTCTGATTTAGATATAACGGGAAGGATTGAGGAGCAAGGAAAGGCCCATAAAGAAAGAACATGCAGCCGACACTGGAAAACGACAGGGAAGACGAACAGAGGGATTTTTTTCAATGTTGGGTACATATTAGTTTGAAATAAACATGCTTTGTCTTTTTCAGATAACAAACACAAGTATGTTATCTGAAACTGCACTTTTGCATTTTTACATGCCAATTAAAGTCAAGAATTATAAATGTCAAGGCGGACTTTACCATGTTCTGTTTTGTTTGATCTCTTGACAGATTGCAAAAAACAATCATCTTAATAAATCATTAGTCTCATATTCAGTCATGATTTATTTTTATTACTTTATTTATGACATAAAAAATCATAAAAATTATTTATTTCTGTTAAAAGCTTATTTTCTAAAAACGAGACAAGACTGCACAAGTGAAAATGCCTCACTGACAGTTTGTTTTCTTGCTTGTTTTGAGAAGGTAAGATTTTTTGACTCACTCGTAGGCTAAGGACTTATCAAAATGGAGATTTTTGCCATGACTCATCATCAAAGCTCCAACGCCAGACTGTCAGCTTCTTCTGACCCACAAATACATTTAGGTTTGCCTGCAGCAGCACCTCCATTTATGGAATGAACTGAGAGCTCTGACTCACCTCAGCCACTTAATTCTGGTCAGGTAAGGCTGAACTCGAAACAACCCCAGTTATGACCTTATTAATTAATTTCTCTGGGACTTTCTATTGATTGCAAAACAGCAGCTGAATATGCTTCTGGTGTATGGTTGGGCAAATATAATACAATATGGAAAGAAGAGCCTTTGGCTGATGAAATGCATTTCAATTTGCCTGTCTATCAGTGATATACTCAGAAAGAATAACAGCTTGCATATATGAGTTTGATCTTAAAATGATACACTGAGGTTAAAGAAGACTATATAATGAAGCTTAATGTATAACCATCCATCCATTAGCTTCATGCTAATGCTTATTCTATGTTATGATCTAGAGAGTCTAACCCAACACAGTCACACTCATCACCAAGGCCATCAAGTTTTCAATTCAACAACAGCAATAGTGAAAAGAAGCCTATTTGGACATGCACAGAACATCCGAAATCGATAGAAAGGCCAAAACCAAATACACTGGCTCAAACTCAAGGACTTCTTGTCACATATTTACCCAAAATGTCTCTGTACTGAAACTGTAGTGTGTGATAACCAAGTTTCTAAAAGAAAAAGTCTAATATATAGTGGCTCTAGCTATCTGAAAAGCACTAACGGTGAAGCCAGCTTTATTTTATGTCTGTTTTCAGTTTGAGCTACATGTCAAAAAGGATTTTTGTTCTCATGTTTCTGATAATGCAATCCCTTACAGTTTCTACTTTTAAAATCTTTGTCTTACTCAAAGAAAGAACTATATTAATAATATTATTCCTCAACTATTGCTCAGAGTATTTTCATCAATCATTTCCTTCAACAATTTTAAGTATTTCCTGACTATGATCACTGACTATTTATTACATCTATATACATCTATGAAGATAAAGTGTACCATATAATTGGAACTAAAAATGAAATATACAGTGCAGTCAGATATGATACGATTATATTTGAAGCTTTACTCTATGGCTCATTCTCACTCAACCAAGAAAAGCAATTACAAAGCTAACATTACTGTAAAATGTAGCCATACACAACCACCATCTGCAGTGGGATGCTATCTGTTGGCCAACAGTTAGTTAACAGTTTCCGTGCCTCTTTTTCATGATCTCAGGGGTGTGTCACATTTGCAACACCTGCTTTGCCCAGCATGAGTTCATTTTTGTGTCACCATTCTCTGGGTATGCACATGAAACCCATGCTATTTGTAAATATTCATGCATAATGCCTACATTCAAAATGTTACATTTATGTAGCAGTGAATTGAAATTGCAATTAGGTACACTAAGCAGCTGACATTCATGAAAAAAGGATGAATTATACAGTGATTGCTGTATACCGGCAGACACAGTCAAAGCTTTTTAAAATGAACTAAGCGATGTAATTCCACCAGTGTATATAATGATTTGGAGATAAATTGTAATTATATTGGTAAAATGTCAACCTCATATAAAGAATATTTTGCTAATGATAACACTGGGGAATCCTTTGTTGCAGCTTGTCCTGTGCTTGAAATGTGATAATGTGATATTTGCACATTGACTATTTTCTTGTGTAGGTGTAATCATGACATTTAATGTCTCCAGGAACAATCAAAGTACAGGCAGTGATAAACAGAATAGCACTTGAGGCTGTTTTTTTGGCACACAAAGCTTACCTACCGTTTAATTTAGTAATTAACATACATGAATCTTAAGCTCATCTTAATTGAATTGCGTTGATTTTAATTAAGGGCTATTTTAAAACTGTAATGGGACACGCCGCTATCACTCTTTGTCTGATAAATGCAGGGGGCAGGGCAAGTGAACACGCCTCTCCTTTAATGAAAATCAAGAGATTGTGCAGTAATAATGTCTGAAGAACAAAAAAATCCCCAACGAAAAACAAACTCATTCAACAGACACGCTGCATTTCTGAATTGTATTTCACTGCAGGTGATGTTTGACATGTAATGAGTTCAAGAAAAAAGATAAAAACCAATAAACATGCCTTTGTCCTCCAGGATTTTGCCTGATCCCTTTCTGTAGTATTCTTTTGTCTCACTTGACACTCCCTCTATCATGATTGATAGAAATTATACAGTTATAGTAGACAGAAGACAATTCCACTGCATATTTCTAGAAAAGGTAATAACAGGAAAGGTGCTTTTGTCACACAGATTTAAATCAAAGTAACGGACCATTAGTGACGTGGTTTTCGCACAAACCTCTGCTCCAGGAGGTGAAGACAATATCAAAAATGAACAGTTTTACTTCAAAGAATTGTCCATACATGTGACATTACAATTTAATGAGCCACATGTCCCTGAATGTAATCTCTCAGTGATATCCATGCTGTGCAGCCTATATTAGATGCACTGTAATGCATTGGTAGTGCTTCGCTGTGGAGGCTTTGGCAATGTGTGAGGAAACACACACTGTGTAATATCATCTCAATGTCATCCCAGAGATTATCGTGAAATAGCTTTGGAGTAACTGATGAAACTGAAAGCGTGAACTAATAATAGTATGAACAAATAATGCTTCATCAACTCAGCGGATGAAAATGAATGATCAAGGGAATGGGCTCTGAGTGCTGCTTTAAATGGGAGACACCCCCCCCCCCCCCTCAGATACTGCTACATTGTTAGATATCATCAGTTTATGTATTTCAGCTGAACAGAAGTGCTGATGAAGATATCTTTAGTTAACCCACTTCAAATGCCTCTTCAACTATTACTTAAGCTAAGCTAACACACAACCTCTGCAGTGAACTTGTTACATTTAATCAAAGGTGTTTGTATGGGCTTGGAGTATAAATATAGCAAGCTAGCCAGGTCAAAACACAGGCTGCGTTGCTTTCTGGTCTGCTGACGACACTTTTGGTGATGAAATTGGTATCTTTGCTTCTTGAAGGATGAATTTCTTTCTCTCTGACTGTTGAACGTTCGTTCACAAAGGTTAGACAAAAAACAAGCCTCTTTGCCTTTATTCTGATGCAAAACCTGATGTTTGCATTTATGTTTTAGCCAACTTAACAATCGGCAGTAGCTGCATTTTTAACATGTTCTGTGGGGTTTTTCCTTTTTACAGACTGGCCTTCCTCTGGTCAGAGGTGCCCTTGTATTCTGAACAGCAGAGAGACAGTGGGAGGACTCGTGGTCTGCTGGTGTTCCCATGCCCTGTTGCTTCCTGCTGCAGGGAATGAGAGATGCTTTGGCATGATGATCATCATCATCCTGCTTTGCCATGGTTACTGACTGTTTGGAAAATAAATCTGTCTATTCCCCCAAGACCAGCACTGCGCCAGCCCTTCTTGCTAAGAAAAAAGGTTTCTTTTTGTAGCCATCAGGAAATTCGGCCGGTGGCAAAAATTGGGCGATGATGTATTTCAAAAGGTTAAGAAACGCATCTTTTTTTATCAGTTTCATCCAACAAATTTCATTTCAGTAGATTAACGCAGTGGTTTTCCTTAAACTGAAACTCATTTGATGTGTTATTAAAGGCTGTCAAATAGCTGACAAATATCGCACATTGAGCAAATGCTGGGATAATGACTTTGACTTCAACAGCTGGAGGAGCTGATGGTAAGAGTAACGATGGGACTGTAGATTTATACTTTGCTGATAACTTAATGAAGCAGATGTGATTCTAAAGCTCACCAAAAGAGAACGTAAACTGGAATCAGGAGGCCCAAATAATAAATAATAAAGCAAATAATCCCATGCTTGATGAAGGTGTATTCAATTCCATTACATCATATAGGTGTTTTTTAATTTTAATTACCAATAGGCTGGTCTAGCACGACATAGTTTTGTTCTGGACTGTGAATGTAACATCCTTTGGGCATATCAGCGCAGTACAATTTTTTATGTTGAAAAATGCATAATTTTCCCCACATTTTATCTCTAAAATACTGTGTTTATAGAATGTATGGATGAGCAAATAGCAAAGGACGAAATTACATATTACTATATTATATGTGTCACAATTTCAGACAGTTTCCAGCAGCAAACTGAACTGTAGCGTATACAATTTTCATCATGTTCATTTGTCCTAGTTGTAAATTGATTACACATAACACACATATTCAACTTCAGCTCAGTATTTTAACTGTACATTAGTATTTGTTTTATTACGATCTCACACAAATTATGTTCATGCTGTTTGTCTCAATTAGCAAAATTGCAGGGAGCAGCCTGGTGTGATGTAACATCTTAGGCCAAGAAATCTTTCCTCTACTAATGATTTAGGTTTTCTCAGAAATCATCTATTTCTCCTTTCACAACATTGTAAAAACAAAACTTGTATTTAACGCACCATATTGTATGTGTGTATATTTCCAAAAGGATAACAGCAAGCAAAACTTGGCAATGACACAAAAAGCAATGTTTGCACAGTCTGGGTGAGACAGTGTGCATGTGTGTGTGTCCATCTGCCATAACTTGTTCATCGCAGTTCCTTTGTTTATTGATTTTCTCAATATATCTCTTCAGTTTCATGTTCTGTTTCTTTTCTACTCCCTTGCCACTGATCGAACCGATGTCCCTCCTGACTTCTCCACGGATGCTCTTTTTAGACCCTCTCAGGCAGCCAGTCTTCTGTTTGTTTTGTGTTTGTAGTGTAATGATCTGAGATCTGAAACATTAGAAATGCCACTTGTCCATATGTCAGTGTTGACTGCAAATAAGATGCATTTTACATCGATGCACATTTCATACCACAATTTATATTCCCATATTGTGCCACATTAAAAAAGAAAATAACATATTTTTAAATGTATCTACTGTAGATCTACTAGTTTAGAGAAAACTAGTCTATGATCACATGATTAGTTTGTGTTGGTTTATCAATACTATGGCTGGCTCATGTTACTTGCTGTAGTAAAGCCACACACATCTGCAGCAGACACTTGCTTACATAACTAATTTACAGTCTTGCTCTTAGACCTCTTGCTATAACTAAACGATTCACTCACATGTTGTCTTGGTACCAAACATGTGATGTGTCTAATTACAAGTCAATTATCCACATTATCAATATAGAAACTGTGACAATCTTATGTGAGTTTTAAACAGCCCTGTCGGAGCTTGGCATTTCTGTCACGACCACAGGCTTTGTAATTAAATGGGATTTGTCTGCACATGGATCATTGCTTTCAGCTGATTAAGGAATGATAGGAAAGACTATATAAATCAAAGACAACCAACCCAACTAATTAGCTATCCTAACCATTATATCTACTAACAACTGCTGGAGGTGGTTTCTCTTACATAATCAACTTCATTATTAGATTGTGTCACTGCAGCTTGTAATGGATCACGTCTAATAGTAAGCCAGCAAAGCAAAGTGGGAGAAAAGGCATATTGTGCCAATAAACACTCGGTATTGCCATATTTGAATGGGATGCCGATACAGCAAGCCTATCAGTGCTAGGTGAAAACAAACTATGTTTTAGGCTCGTTCCCAAGGGCAAACAGGGGACTGGTTCATTTCAGTTAGTGAGTCTGGTGAAACACTTGGCTGGCTCGATTCTAATTTGTCTCTACATCAATTAATAAACCTTGACAGCAGCATTACATCAAGGTACAAACTATAAGTATGAAGGACATGCCGTTACTTAATGGTTAATTTACAGAATTCTACATTGACATTATGTGAATACATAATACAAACTCCATCCCCCTGTGTGAGCAACACTAAGCCAGAGAGATAATCCACTAACTGCAAAAAATCTGTGGCAATTGTCAACATTGAGTAAAGATTGTGCCCTCAAAAGGCTCACCTTCAGAGTGGGGCTATTATGTTTCTCCTGATTTGGGGCTGATGCTAATCAGTGTGGATTGTATTTTATGCCTTAAGGCAGGAAAATGTGCTGATGAGAGCTGCACAATAAATGCACCTTATCACCTAATGGCATCTTGGGCCACCCTGTGACTTTCTGAAAAAGCCCTTGCTAAATGTCACGGGCAGGCAGAATGCACATGTGAGATAATTAAAGAGAAATGAATGATCCACAGATGGATTGGTCAGTCACCATTACTGCGAATCCAAACTCAGGGGTCTCTTGGATAAACAATCACAAGGCTTTAAACACAGTCCTCATTATTGAGCAAATATTTTGGTCACTGCTCAAATGTAATGATTAGAAAAGAAAATGTTTGGGACTCAAGAGAGGGGGCACTTGAAAAATCCAACCTTGTTAACATTAATTTATCCTGCATAATGTTTTTTACTTGCAGCTCCAAAACTACAACTCACTTAACAGAGCTCTGAGAAAATAAAGAGGGATGTGGTCTGTGGCTTTTGGGTGCTTACATTTGTATTCTAAAGCTGAGGTACATTTATAGTAAGACATCAAATTATTATGACATATTATGGCCTTGTCCTGCAGTGCTGCACAATAGCCTCCACTAGTGTTACTTTGCAAAAGCAAAACATCAGCCATTCTAGCTTCAATATGTTATGATTATGTCTGACTTTGTGTTTCGAATTGCAGATTATGAACATGATAAGTGGGTAATTGTCAGTACACGGCAAAGAGGTTTTACCAGTAATTGCCCAATAATTAACCCTCCAGGGTTAACACAAATCTTCACATGAAAATAAAATAGAATTAATCTCTACCTTGTGATGTTAAGATTATCACCAAATTTAAGTGTGTTTATGTGTGCGTTTTTAGGATGAAAACGCCCCGTGAAGCAGGGTTAAGTAGGCAATCACTCATTCTGAGTAACAGCAGAGGTAAAATGTAAGTAAACTCTGTGAATGTGCATGGCCACCCAAGTGCCAGATGCTGGTAGCTGGTGCCAACATGGCATGAGAGTGACTCATTAAATCAGAAGTGTGGAATCCATTGGCCTTTCTCAGATGGTTCTGTCGCTCATTCAAGCCAGCAGCACTTCTGCCTGAGACTTTCTTCGATCAGGGTAAGGAGCCAGCTGGGACAGTTCCCAATTCATTATTGGCATGAAAAAAAGTTAATAAATAAAGAATTTTTTAAAATAGCATTGAGAATAGGACCATGGGGAGGCAGCTATGGCAGTATTAGAGAAAGGAAAACTGTTTCCTGTAAGCAGCAGATTACAAAAACATTAAGCAACAATTACCGTAATGAGAGTTATTGAAGCGGCAAGGTAGCAGACAAGCTGTGTGCATCTGGTTGCTGCATCTGGCTGCAGTGGCAGAGCATGCAAAGGGCCAGACAGGAAGACATTCATTTGTTATAGCCATTCCTTCCCTGTGGATGGAGAAATGGCATGTCAGTAATTGTCTTGTTCTGAAAATGATCTCACAGGTTGCATGTTGATGCAAGCACTGCTATGGATACTAAATGCTCTGTCAGAAATTCTGAAGATGTCATTTAGAGTATATTGAGGGAATGGCTTTCAGTGGGCAATCTGTGTCCCTCCCTCTGTGTTAAGAGATGAGCACAATATAGACATTATTAATTGTGAATGAATATCAATAGGACTCAAATATCCATCTTTGATTTTGGCAAAAACATCCTCAGAGAGCGCTAAACTTGGATCTGCACATCTAAACTAAGAAAACCAGAAATGTTATTATCTAAATGAATGCAATGGGACATATTGTTGGCTGCTTCAAAACCATTTTGATTGGGATTATGTAATTTAATACAAAACAAAATAGATTTTGTACAGTTTATGCTTTATACAATAATCGTTGTTTTGATAAAATGGCTTATTATGGGTATTGTCATTAGCATTTTTGTGTCTTCCATACGTTCAGCCACAGATGTAGTGCACACTGCTTATGAAAAACAAAGAGAAAGAAAAAAATACGAAATGTCTTTATGTTTATACTGGGCCTAATCACTAACACTCTATGGTTCTAAGCCGGCCAGTTTTCCCTTAACATCTGCTGGAGAAGGCAATTTGGCAATTGAATTAAAAATGACCTTTTCACCTAATTAGGATAATGCCACACCATTATATAGATACAATTCAAGTGTTGTTTTTAACAATGCTGTTGAAACTGTTTTTCTGTCCCCAAAGACATTGCATTTCCATCTGTTGACATCACAGTCTGTGTTGAATGGTCCAGATCCACATTATACCCCTTACATTATGCATATGAGTCTAGAAATTATTGCAAATTATAATTGAAATTGTGTTGTTTTAATTATATTAGAGAGCATTGTGGATCACTGCCATCCTTAATAAACATATTCTGCATTTTACTCATTTTGTGTTGCATTCTTTCCCACTTCCTGGTTTGTCACTCGCAATTTAGAGTACAATATTGAATCCTGCCCTCACAGCACCCAGCGGCCCACTTAATCAGGGAGTAGGATAAAGGCTGAGCAGCCCAGCCCCAGACGAGCCGTACAGTAACGTGACTCTCTACTAGGGACTCAAGATGGATGGGCTGGGCTATAGTCTGGATGGAACGCCTCCATCGGGCCATTTGGCCTGGTGGAGCCCATCAATCAGGGCGGCATCAGAGGTCTAGGCTGAGGCTGTGTAATGATGCGAACAGCATGTGGCCAAGCCATCCCTGGCTGCTCAGGTGTAAGGGTCTGCCCTGTCCACCAGTCCTCTCAGCTCCTTCACCGCTATCATCCATCTTATGCCGGCAGGATTCATGGCATGCAACAGATTTCAGTAGGTGTGATTTGAGAAGATAACTTCAGATCAAACTCAAGACAAACTAAACGTGGAGTTCAAAATTGAACAAGTTTTGATGTTATTTTTTTTAGACTAGTTGTGCTCTTCTACTTTGAATTATTAGGCATTTTATCAGCTTGACTTTTTAAAGCCTTTAGGGTAGACCTGTGGTAGAAGCAAAAAATTCCAACAATTAACCCCCGGTACCCTTTCAGATTGTTCTGGGAAAATAATTAATGGGAGCTTGGGTTGCATGATCCTTGACAAGCATTGTATTTGGATTTCTAATCTTTCAAATGTAAAGCAGTGCAGAGGTGAAGACCAGACAGATCACTTTCCCTAATAGCAGTTGTACAGGAAGTTGCCATTAGCCATTTTTTATGTGCCCCCTACTTAGGGTAGTGTGGACGCTTCAATCTTTCTATAAAGTTCATTAAAGGACATATTTTATTGCACATTATGTGCTTTATACCCCTCACACAAACATATTATGCTCCTGGATGAAGGTGGCCTTATGAGTCCCATAAAGCAGGCCTCATGAATATGATTGTAAAAGCTGTTGCTCAGTATGGACTCAGTGTGGAGGGAAGGTCATTTGGTAGAAAGCATGCACTGCAAAAATGGATGCTTATAAAGATGCTGGAGTTTCCAGGCTGCTGAAATACATCTACTGCGGCCTAATGGACTTCTTTCCCCAACTGGAAGCAATGTCTGGGTTGGATTTCTGTATGTTATGGGACTGAATTAAAGCAAAGCCATTCTTTGGTCAAGGATTTGTTTTATGATGTCATGAGGGGGGCAACGCTCTGCCCCCAAAGGCCTTGAAATTCCACGAGTGCAATATTGCAATTATTTTTTGTTTCATTGCCGTCATAAATTGAGTGTGCACGTGACCCCATATGTAAAGATAAATGAGCATTAGTGGCATATGATATCCTGTTCTTGTCTCGTGCTTGTTCATTTAACTGCATGCAAGACCTTTTGATTTTTGTATTTCCATGAATGTAATAATGAAGGATGTTGAATGAATCAAGTGAGCATTTTTTTCTTTTTTCTTATGTAATCAATGTCCAATGATTGTTTTTAAAAGGCAGCATGTATGAATGGCTGATTGCTTTTTGTTCTTCACTGATGATTACCAGGTTATGCAGGCATAGCAATGTCTGATTAAAACCTCAAATTGGATTTGAAAACTGGTATTTGAGGTGTGAGGAGGGGCTTTATACAATGCATTTTATATGGATTTAAAATTTTGTTCTTTCTCCTGAATTTCAGGAAATCATTAAGAAGTATGCTTTTAAGGGTTTATTAATTTCATATTGATTGTTTCATTTACATGGAGAGGGATTTCACACTCTTCTAAAATTGAATGAGTAATATCCCTTCAAATCCTTGTAAGCCTATAAACCCCAGAGAAAGAATATTTCCTGATAGAGTTGCAGCACCTCCAGTGCCTATTTTTTCTATGTCACATCTTGTTAATCTCATCCATATTTGGGCATCTAATCAGTAAGGCCTTACTGAGTGAACTTCATAATTAAAGAATGTATTATTATTATGACTTTAATTACATAACTATGTAACTTTGCTTTAATTAAAAATACCCTTCCCCAGTGGGAGCATAGATTCAATGGCTTTTGTGTGCAGGGGTGTAAAAGCAATTTCTTACCCTGAACAAGCATGATTATTCTAAAGTTCACCAACCCAGATTTCAGGAAGTACTCCACGACCTTGAAAATAAGTGAATGACAATGATGGTCTTGTCTCTACCTATCACAGCATGCAAATTACAAAATTGTATGCTCCATTACTGCTTGTAGTTGCCTCCAGTCTCCTCACAGCATTTCACATTTCCTATGCTATGTCAAGGCATAAAAAGAGCTCATGGCCATTGTAATGTGAGGGTTAATAGCAGGCTTTTATAAAGGGTGGTGAGGGTGAACGTCCTTTTTGCAAATAGAGGGTCAATGTCCAGATATTATTAAGATGTGTTGCCAAGACATAATGGGGTTCCAGCACATTACATACACCTCTCTATGTCATTAGGTGTTGTCAGGCATAAAAACACTCATTTTACTAATATGGACAAACCATTTTTCATTGGCAGGGTAATGATAAGGGAACTGAGAGCAGACCAATCAAGTCATCACTATGTCATGGATGACCAGCCTCATTTGCTATACCACCATAGATGGCACTGTTGCACTGCTGACAGGCTGACTGACAGCACGCTGATGTGCCAGTCACAGAGCACAGATTGTGGTGTCAGTCCAGATCTGTGTATTTGCTGAAAAGCTGTGGTGCCAGATTAGCAGTGAAACAATCAATATTGAAAAGCTATGAAACAAATAAAACTTTTTGCTCATTTATCTGTCCACTTTGATATTGTATGAGAGACCAAATTAATCTTTTCGTTGCAGTTTCAGTGGAGCGAAAGAATGTGTGTATGCTTGGATGTTTGCTCAATGTGGAAAAATAAAGAAATTTAAATTTAAAGAGGGACGGCAGCACTTTGTCTTCATTTCCAGTAAAGCTTCAGGTGCTTATTTGCTGTGAATTATACATAGAAATATGAGATGTCATTCACCTTGACAAGCCTATTTTCTGCCCTATCATTCCATCTGTGAAAGCAACATAGTTATATGCCTAGCTTTATTATAGCATGCAGCATGTGTTGATTGTCAATTCAAAGATTTTAATTAACTGAGATCAATACTATGTTATACTTAGATCCACATTTTCCATGGTATTTTTTAAATAGAATAAGATGAAGCTTGCAGTTACTTATTGTAAAATGTAGTATGCCATTAATCTCCATTAAATGAACACTATCAGTTTTGACCCTGATTTGTACAATAACAGATTGACCGAAATGGGTTTTGAGAATTCATAGGAAAATACTCATTGCCCTTCTGTGGTAATTAGGCTGCCTCGCTATGCGGTGGAGATGAGAATTAGAGCTGAGTTTTAAAAGGATATAAACAAGCTATCTATTGAGGCAAGCAGCCTACACATGGCAGGCCACACAGGCCTTCACTACGACTGTGGGCCTTTCTGGTGGCTCTCCAATATAACAAAGTGATGTTTTAATGAGCCTGGCTCCAAGGGACAGAAATGCTATTCTCATTTGAGTTCCTTGCTGAAAAAAAAAATCCTGGTACTGAATAAATGCATGGTAATCGCACAACAACACACTATAGCCTGCTGACAGACAAAATTATCTTGTTATCCCCATCAGTTTGTCACAACTACATCAAACATGAATTGTAATTTTGAACCTAACCATTACATGCAATGATGGTAACATTGGCATTTCAGTTTGGAAACAAAATAAGAATATTGATGTGATGACATTCTGAATTATGCAATGTAAACACTGAGCTACCATCCCTCGCAGTCCTGGTGATAAAGATTACCTCTTTGCAACCCAGCCATAACAAGCATATCAAGCAGGCGACTTGGCTCCAGTGCTTTGACTCCTTTGAGAGTGTCTCTCCACTCTGATGTGCACGATCACTCAGAAGTGTGATGCGTTAGGAGATCAAGGACGCTCATACTCATACACTGTCAGACTGGCCTCATTAAGGCCAGAAAGTTCTAGTTTGGAGACTTTATCCAAGCCACAAAGGGTCTATGAATCCTTCTCTAAACCACATTTGCTGGGGCAAAGCACCACACTGTAAACATCAAAGTTACATTCGAAGGATGTTCTCTGCTATTATTAAGACACAGACCCAAGGTACCATTGTAAACTTCAAGACAGAAATTGCTGACAAAATTATTTTGGGGTAAAGTCTTCATTTTAAAATGTTGATATCTTCACTGAAGGTGTGTTTTTCTCTTACATGTAGGAATATAAATGGACAATAACTTAATATAGGGCTCCTATATGTCTACCATTCCATACAGCTTAGTTAGTAAAATGGAAATTCATCATCTCACTACTCTACACTGTCATGTAGAAAACAGCATAAAGTGAATGGCAATGAGAGTGGAGATTATATAGCCCATTCCTGAAATATCATTAAAACACATCCTTGAACTGAATTGCTTCCAAGGGCCAGAGAGCTGAACCATTTCAGCCACACTTTACCTTGTTTATATTGTCTAAATGCTTTACATAAGCATTTGCACTTTTCTGTCTGTGGCTGTTTCGTCTGTATTTCTTAAGATCTTGTGAAGAAAAGCTGCTACACGTGAGTGGGCTGCTTCCAGCTAACACCTTGACAAAGGTAATAAACTTTATATTTTACATATGGAAATATGTCTCCTGCTCATTTTCGCACACAAGTGGTACATACATGCCACTAACTTCCATAAAAATATTAGAGATAAGTGTACTTGATAATAAAACTTCGTTCCCCTTATATTGGGACGTCATAAAAATCGTACAGGGCTTTATGTCACTTCCTGCTACTGTCTTTGTTCGGATTAAAGTCGCAATTTGGGAAACGGGTTAACAATCTTTTTCCTGGTGTAGCGGACGGATCATTTTTTTGATCCAGATGGCTGGAAGAGTCTTTGAGGATTCTGGAAATACCTTCAGAACAGCATTATGTGTTGTTAACCAACCTCCTGGGTGTTTGGAAAGATCGATGTGGATTCATCTTTGAGGAAAACAGGTGTGTGGAGTTAGTTAGCCGTCAGGCACACACTGTGGCTAGCTTAACTACAACGCCAGGAATTGTATGTTTGCTAACTTCCTGAAACAGCATCATTTATTTCACTGTGTCCTTGGTCTTATTTGAAAATGATAAGAACACACAATTAACATGTAGCAGTGCAGCTTATAACAACTGTTATTTTAACAGTTCATTTTTAATGTTGTAGCTAGCTGTTAGCTTCTTTTTAAATAGTTTTCTCCTAGCTAAATACATTTTATCTTAAGTACTGACTTGCTAACATACCAATTTGTCTTTATCCTTAGGTGTGTGTGTGTGTGTGTGTGTGTGTGTGTGTGTGTGTGTGTGTGTGTTTGTGTGTGTGTGTGTGTTTTCTGTTCCTTTTCTTTATGAAGGTCAGGGCTGATTACAGGTCAAGTTGCCAGAGGTGAGACTTTGAGTTTGGTCAATAATATGTTCTCTTTTGGGTGAGTTTCTGGCATACAAATACATATTTAATACCCTAAATGGCTGGTATAATCACGTTCCTTTTCCAGACATTGTGTACCCATTGCTCATCTTACTTTCTGCTACATGAATGAGTTGGGCAGCGTGGCTTTGTGCAATAGAATAATAAATCTCTGGTTTCTTGTTAAATCATATTAATTATGTTTATTTGACTATAATTGTCTTAGGTAGAATTTAATTGACATTTTTGAAAAGCAGTGTCAGTTTTAGAATAGATATTGCTCAGCTATATTCATCCTCTTAATCACTTTGCTTAATCTTTTTTTATTAGAGCCTGTTCCCAACTGTCAATCTTCTTTGCAAAAGTAATTTACTTTTGTTATAAACTTTACTAAAGTATATTTCAGGTAGATCAAGAGATCACATGCAGATATTAAGACAGCCAGTATCTTGTGATTTCACTGACGCTGTGACAAAAAGCCTTTTGAGAGAGGATGACACCTTTGCTATATGAATGTCACACTAACAAGAAAATGTTGCCAGTGTTTTATTTAGGTTCCTAAAATTCCACACACAAATTACATTTTCTTTTTCTAAAAAGACTGAAGTGTTTGTGTCAGAGTCCTCACAATATGGTGGATGGTAGTATGGTATGAATAATATGAAGGGGTCTGTCATTACCCCTTGAGATGAAACGTTTTTTATTAAAGGGGAGACAGGTGAACAATTATTTGTTCATCACCCAGCTACTAGTGTGATTCTTCTATGATTTAGCAACAACTTAACAACCTGCTGACATGGTGAGACATTTCCAATTGCTGTTTTTAAAACACCAGCATTTTTATGAAATTCCCATTTCTTTACTGTACTGTAGAGTCACATAATTGAAAACTCAGGGTAACAAATAGACATATTTCAAAATCATTTCAAAATCTAGCAAAGATAAGTTTGACAGGCTGACGGAATGGATACATCTCGACTTTTCTGCTACTCTGGAAAGGTCTCACCTATCACTTTAATATCAAATAATGGATTATACAGCTTTATGACATGTCAGTGCTCATTTCAATACATCTCAGAATAACATTTATCTTTTCCTTTTTGTAAATTTGGGGGAAATCTCAAAGTCTCTGGGAACGGAAGTGAGTCAAATAAAGTGGGATTGAGCATATCAATCATCTGGTCTCTTTTGAGGGTCCATGTTGACTGCCAGAGCACATGTCATCATTCATTTTCAGCCAATTCACTTGATGAATAAACAGCCTGTCAGAGTGCTTGGCACCCATTTTTCCATTTACATAAATCTAATTTAAGGTGAAATATTCAAAGCTCACCTTACTGACAGCCTTCAGTCCTTATGTTGTGACTGGAACAACCACCTCCCCTGACTGCTTAGCAAAGCAGCCTGAAGGGGATGACAGGCTTTATTTGACTGTTCACATACATATTTACAGTATATCGTTAATCTTGTCGCCAAGGTCTGTTAAAAACTCTGTGATTTGCATGATTTCATAAAACAAGCGATCATTTCCATGTCATTTTTCTAACAATGCTGATTATTCACATTTGTCAAATGACTTATACATATGATGTTTTTCAGAGTCAGATAAGATGAAGTAATGTTACCTGAGGATCACTTTGGTCATGGTTTAGCTTGAAAAAATGGCTGCCATCTGTCAACATATTCTTTGTTTCCTTAAATAACTCGGTATGTACGTTTGATTGACACTAAATGCACCTTATGGATAATGAAAGATGATATTCTCAGAACTAAATTATCGTATCAAATGAGGCTGGGTTGTGGTTTGCTGTAGTTAAACTTTTGACATTAATATTGGTGGGCTTTAGCAATGATTTACAGACTGCTTTAAACTGTGAGTAACACATTTCTAACTTTCAGTTAAGTGGAGAAAATGTAAAACAATAGAAAGCGGTCGAGAGAGTCATACCCGATGTGGAGTGGGAGATAAAGTGTGTTCTGTTAACAAAAACCATGAGACCACTCATGAAAGCAAGTGCGGGGCTGTAGTAGGTGGTAAAAGTGACACCCACTATATATTCACTGGATCACTGTGTGCAGTACAGACACCCGCATGCTTCAGAAATATTACGCAAAGTGCATGTTGGTGGGGGGCAGGGGTTAAAGCTATAGATCTGAATTTCAGACTGGAGCAATCAGAGGAAGCATACAGAAAAGTCTGCAGTCGGGTAGATCAGATAACCCTAACCCTTTCTGTTTATGCACAACTGATGGAAAATTAGAGCCCATTTCATTTCAAATGGCCGTATAGAATTTTAGCTATTGGTGCAACAACAGCTCATGAACACCTATTTTATACTAACAAAGTGTTGAAATGCTTATTTGCAACATAAGTACACCCAGAGGCTTTTTAATGAATGAGTTGTCACGTTATCAAAAACTCTCCAACCAGGCAATTGCACATTTGCTGTCTTCAAGATAACAGACTTTAGCATCTGTGCTTGAGTCTATCCTCCTCTCTGTGCAACAGTCTATTAATTCTGACTTTACTGAACATGCTTACGTCAGTGTGTGGAATATTTACAAGTTCTGATAATCACAGGGGCGAAGCATCAAAATTAATTTCTGGAATGACTTGTATGGTAATCTTCATAGGCCGGCTTCAACGTTAATTACCACAATAAGACCTGCTTTGTGATTGGGTTTGCATGATGTAAAATAGTGCATGTCTTCATCTTGGACTGTTTATATTACATGGCTGATTGACCATGACAGATCCCCTAGCTTTTAGATTATTTTGCTATGAGAGGAACCTGACATTTTATCACGCAGTCCGATAAGCTTCCACGGAAGTCTTCCGATTCAACTCTGCATTACTGAAGCCATCTGATAAATGAAAAAGAAATGTCCTCAATTTCAAAGTCACCTCTGAGCTCTAATATGGTCAGTTTTGCAGATTGCATGCAAGCCTGTGCTTTTAGATTGGTTGGCTTTATTTTTAGTACTTGTTTTGAGGTAGTGAGTGGCTGTAAGGCACAAACTGGTTGCAGACTTGACTGAGAATCAAATTGTCATTTCGAAAGTGACAAGGTGCTGATTTGCCCGCCTGGCACTGAGCGATTGGACATCACTGATGACAAATGGGCAGTGGAACAAAACTGGCAGGATGCTAGGGAAGACAAAATGCCTTCAGCCAGGGTTTTTTCCCCCTATGTGTTATCACGGCTGGACGACGGCTAGTTAAAATTCTTGAATTGACTCATAGTATAATTGTTTTGCTGGCAACCGTTTCTGTGTCAAGCACACCTCCTAGCAAATATTTATCTACTGTGCTATTATTGTATTTTCAGTCTACAGTCATTTTCAGTTATTTGCATGATGCGTTTAGAAAATGTCAACTGTGTGGACGTTTTTTAAACTTTAAATTCTACATGATCCACTGATGGGTTTGCCTTTACAAACTTACATTTGTTATTTTATTGTTTGTTTATGTTCATTTTGGGGTGTCTAACTAAGCAATCATAGAAAATCATGGCATCTTGGCTTTGAATATTTCATGTAAGCAGCTGTAGAAGCTTCAAAATGTAAAAAGGGGGAAAATAAGGGTTAAAGATGTTAAACTCCGCTAAACCATCACTACAACTTTAACTCAAATGGGGGTCAGTGGAGGTCATTACAAACAGTTGTAAAGGGATGAGATGCAGATTTCTGCAGTTCTTCTCCAAAGTAAACTGGGCAGTGCCTCCACAACCACTGCCTTTACTGATGGCCACTTCACTACATTCCTCAATGTGTTTTTATCTTTGAAGATTTAACAAAAATGCATAGCCTTAATATACAGTTTATAAAATCATTCCAGTTTTCTGCCTTTTTAGAGTTTAAAAAAATCAATGTACAATTGATGAAATCTAATTTAAGAGGTATAGTTTGTTGTAATTGTGTAACAATACTTTCAATAGTATTACTTCTGCTAAACATACTAATAAGGAAACTAAATTGATAATTCAGCTTGAAAATATATAACTCAAAGGTCCACAACAAAGATAATCCTAATTTGCACCACTTTATGTACAAAAAGGGACACATTAAAAATGCAGGTGTCATTCCAATAAGTGTGTTGACAACCAGTGACATTCACAGAGGCTGAATCGGGCAGATATGACTTTGGCAGACTGTGGTTTCTATCACATCATCCTGTTGAAAGCTAATGCATTATTCAGTCCCTGCATTGCTTGAGAGTCGAATAAGACTAGGACACCCATTCACACCCATTCGCCAAAGGTCTGATCAGATCCTGGTGCCTACCCTGAATTTTCAAAACAAATTCCGCACACAGGACGTGACTACTGTAGGCATCCCTCCCAGGAAACCCTCACTGGATATATTTTGAAGACTCATCTTGCAGTGGTAATGCATTTCCCCTGTCTCACTGTCTCTCTGCTCTTGCAAGAAAGCAATCTAATGAAAAAGGAAAGGAGAAAACATGTTGAATTTCAGATGCCTCTGGGTCAAAAGCAATCCCAGCTATTGCTACAGATAAGACTGACCCTATTGAAGTAAAAGTGAAACTGCAGTTGGAACATATGTAAAATATAAACTGCAGAACGGTGCCATTATAGTTTTCTGTTGTGTAGGTGGTTGGATACGTTTTCAGATTATCAAAATTACTTTTCGTTTGTTGAAATTATTGATCACTGAAATGATGACTGTAAATGCTCTTATGTAGAAAGACTACTGCCATATTTTGGTTATATTTTCCAAGGGAAATACATTTCAATCCCACCTCCAGCTGCCACACACATGCTGTTGTTTTGTCAGCAGATAATAAGCAGCTGGACCCAGTGCTTTAAATCTTCAGGACATTAGGTGCTCCTAACCCACAGAAGCTCACCTTAAACTTGTGAGCATGTTGTAGCAGCTCACACCTCCCATTAGGTGAAAGGTGAGGAACCAATTACCTGGAGATATGTCTCGGGGGCCAAAAATATCATTGTCAGCTTGTCACATTGTGAGAAATGGGGGGAGGGGGGAGAGAATGGTGACAAATCGCTAGGCAACATGACAGATTGTGTTATCTTTCAGTTCCTCCACAGATCTGATGGACCTGACAGTAGGACCCACACGGTATATAGGGCACTACACTGTAACATCACTTAAGTCTTCTGTGAAAACCTGTTGATCAATGAATGTTTGTTTCTTCGCTTCACTGGAAAGCATGGTGGATTCTTGGCGACAAGGTGAAATTGAACCAAGGTACTTCACTCTCTTTGTGCCACATTATCATAGTTCCTCCCACCACACAGTGGTAATTACACTGATTTACATTTCTATAGTTAAACCTGTATTCACAGATTTGTTTTGGACACTTGGGGGCAGTAAACAAGTTGTAAACAACACTGATGTATCACCTTTAAGTTGAGCAGCAAACTTTTTAGCAAACAGTTGCTTATTTACACACCCAGCAAATACAGAGCAACATTTGTATTGATTTTGAATATTTCTGGTTAATGTGTGTCCAATACTAAGTCTTCTTTTAGCTCAGGTTTTGTCTCGACTAACTCCTTAGAGGAATATCTGACTCCTTAGTTAGCGTACAGAGAGTTTTAAGAGCTTATTGACTGAAAACAGGTGCCTGTTGCGGCCGAACAGCAGTGAGACTAAACCAAAATGATAAAGTTGCAGGCTAGAAACCCAAAATGAGCTGAAAGATGCTAAATCGCACTGTAGAGCTCACTGCAAGCTAGTAGTTATGTGATGCATTGATTGATTCTAGATGCTTAAAAGGTAAACAATGTGAAATAGGATTTCCATGTTACAATACTGCTTGATAGCAGAACATGTATAGAATTATTAAACGCCAATAATAAATGTAAGATAAAATAAATAGCAAGGGCTTCTGTCTAGTTTCACTATTTTGCACTGATTCACTGTTCAGCTATTATTCAGGAAGGGAATCGTGGAAGAAGAAGCAGAGATACTATTTTTCTGCTGACCGTAGCTTCAGAAGACCATAATGCAATACAGACACAAGTCGTGATATAGTTTTGAGTATGGGATATGATTCTCCAGTGGAAAAATGTGATCTCTTGCTCTCACTGTCGCTATCACTTTCACTCTCACTCTCCCCACCTAAACATAACAGCCACAGCTGAAAGCAACAAGTTCACAGGAGGTCGTCAATCGTCTGGGAAATGTACAAAATCACTAACTGAAGCGGATAAGGCAGATTGATGTACCAAGAATAAAAGTACATAACAAAATAACTCCTGAAATCCACTGAACATCACAGATTTGATGACCTATAACCATGTACGAGTATCTGAGCGTGGAATTATTTTTATACAGGGATAGATAAGGAAAACAGGTCAGCAAGATATAGTTGTCCATTTGATAAATTAGTTTCCATGGGGTCTATTATCTGTTTTGTTCTATTTTACAAAATAGACTTAAATATTTAAAAAAATATATTATTATACCATCCTTGGCTATTGCAACCTAAAAACAATGTCAGTAACAGGGATATGCTGTACAGCAAGTAAAAGTGTATGAAGGCTATGTTCTGTCGGGCCTTGGTGAATAACGACAATGGTTGCTACTCCTGCAGGCCCCCTTTTATTACTGCCAGTGTATTTAAAATATGCCCTGCAGTAAGGGAGGCAGAGATGTCTTCACAGCTGCGTAACAGTGTGTACAATCAGTGTAAGTAGTGGTGATCTGCTCAGGTAACCGTTTCATTTTCACAGGACATAAACTGATAGCAGCAGCTGAGACTGACAGCAGGATTTATATCCTGACACTGATATGTACATCATTCTGTATCAGCTTCCTTCGAAATGGAACAGACGCTTGTGTGTCTGCATCTGTTGAAAACCCACAAGAGGTGCCCTTGTATTCTTGAAGAGAAGATAGTATTCTTCAAGGCAGTATATTTTATGGTTCACGTCTTTATGACACGTGAGATGAAGCAACAAGATGGGGGTCTCCTGGACAGATGAGCCATTGAGATGTAGAAATGAAAATGCTGGCTCCATTTGTCTTGCCACTAATGGAACTGACAGCCAATCAGTCAGTAATGACCCTCTCCCTTGCCTAAATAATAGTGTCATTGTAATAATGAAACTAATGTAACGTCATGAAGTATTTAGTCTTGTATTGTTACTGTGTGCCTGTTAATGAGAATGGGCTGTGCTTGAGTCTCGTCAGGTAAAATGTTGGGTATCTGCGATAAATACAGTGAGGGAAAGCTTTTTGTTCTCTGTTTTGACTGTGTCACTACATGTGGCAATAATATGTCATTGTTTCATGCTCAATGAAGGTGTCACCTGATGAAGAGTTATACCTGTTAATGTTTAGCGAGTGAGGGAACTCAAAGCAAGGAGGCGCGACAAGTTGTCTTGATATATAGCATCAGATGTTTCTTCTGGGTAATGTCTCGGCTCTAAATTAGGAAGATGTATAAAATGAGTTTTTTCTTTGTTTTAAATAAGGTTTAAGGGATTTATCCAAAATGTGTGCAGGACATGAGTCTTTGTTTACAACAGAGCTCATTTACTTAGATTTTAGTTAAATCTAATGCAAAAAGTGAATTGGACTCAACAACCAAATGTTAAGTGAAAATTACCCCAATAAGAAGCAGTAGGGTTTATCGGAAATAGGGTTTTAATTCTAAGAAAATGGCAATGATTTTCACAACTTGCAACAAAGGTGACATAAGATAAGGATTATCAGTTTTCTCGTTTTGCAATTATAGCAAGATACCACAATATATTTCACAACAGAGTGCAAGTCTTGGTATTCTTCACAGCAGCAGTGCACGCCTGGGTCATGTGGACAAACATAGAGCCAAGACATGTAACCAGTGTCCCTTGGGCAGCTCCTTCGCTTGCTTAATGCTAATGTATTTTTTTTTTTTCTTTACTCTCCCTGATATCAGTGACACATTATTTAATAAATCATTTCAAGAGCACAAAGAATTAAGAAGGGGAATATGCAGAATTTAGAGTTGGACAAACAAAGGCAGTAAGATTTTCCATCAGTTTCTTTGTGTGCTTTTACCAAGAACAGTTAAGCTATTCATCACGCTTAATATTAACTGTAGAGATGGAGAAACTGCACTTATTCAAGTAGTCGCCCGCATTTGCTAAAAGGGTATTGCATTAAGCAGTATCTCCTGCTTTTAAAACAGGTTCTTGTACAGGGGAGAGCACTTCTCTCCGCTGGCTATATTAAATGAACCGACTTTTGGTGGTTGTGCAAACTAATGAGTGCTTTGAGGCAGGCATATTTTATCAAGACATCTAGATGTTAGAGAAACAGTCTTTCCATCAGTCTTGGTCAGTGTCCCGTCACAGTGCAGTTTTAGTTTCACCAAACTGTATATTGGGGATCTGGCTTTGCTGACATGGTCTTTGTTCTGTGGACCGCCGTATCAAAAAGAGCAGGGGGTAGAGTAATGCAGCTCCCTGATAGGTGAGCCTTTTAACCTCGGCACAATAAAGTGAGGCAACACAATTCAAAGAGCCGCTCTTCGGTCTGTACACAGCAATCTGTTCAGCCATGCGTCACTGTCACCCACATTCTCTGTTCCATCACATTTCTGTTTTGTCGTAAATACTTCAATCACAGCATGTCTCCCCACGAGGAATAGCACCAAAGTGAAGGCCAGGGCAGTTTCACATTCCAGCCAACAGCTCATCCATCAGATTGAGCAATAATGGCACCTTATGTGTCCTTATTAACAGGAGTTTTCATGAGACACGGAGGACTTGACTTTGTGTGAACGACGAAGTGTCTGCGCTGCATGGCACGTTCCATGGGTGTCTGTAAAATGAATGTCAAACGAAGGACAATTAGAAACTAGTTTTGTTTTTATTTCACTATTGTGATGTAACCCATTGGTGTTTCACTGGAGCTGGTTTGAAGCCCAGAGCTGCGGCTTACAGTCAGTGCCATCTTTTTTTTTTTTTTTGAGCCAGGACCTTTGTGTGCAGTGTTTCCCTTCACGTTCACATTAGCTTACTGAAAACACCATCCGGTCAACAGAAAATACACATCAAAAGCCTGAATGCTCCCCGACTACAGCTAGCTACT
Organism: Nannoperca obscura; assembly: GCA_036024295.1. Lineage (NCBI taxonomy): Eukaryota > Metazoa > Chordata > Actinopteri > Centrarchiformes > Percichthyidae > Nannoperca > Nannoperca obscura. The sequence continues at coordinate 55,241 of JAVQJL010103577.1, forward strand.
TCTCTCCACAATCACACAACCCGAGACAACTTAGTTGTTAGAAATTCATTTTACAGCCAACCATATTAATGTCAGTGAATAAATGTATGCTTCTAACAGAAGTGAATGCATTTAACCTAACTTTTGTGGGACATTTTGGCCTTTAGTCAACACATTATAGCTAATTATGTTATTTCGAGTTGTCATTACTGCTTATACTCAAAATACTGAGTGAGTACATTTATTGTAACAAACTCTGTTACATGGTGTCAAGAACTAGCATTAGTACCCCAGATATTGCCTCATAAAACTATAATTGTTTATGACATGTCTCTTCACTTTAAAACCACCTGCTGCACAGTTCTACAGTGGTCAGTGCCAATCCTGATTACAGACTACTAACATGAATAAGTATGTATTGGAGCAGAAAATCTGATCTGCCTTACATACAATTCTTCCTAAGGGCTCAACAAGCTCAGCCGATATACTGTACTGTATCCTACAGCCTGATTATCATAATGTGGTATTTAACCACATCAATCTGAATGATTTGTGATACACAGGGTTATCAGTGTAATAATGTTATCAGGTTTGATTTGGTCATTTTCATTAACCTTTGGACACGCCAGTGAAACACTGTATTTTCTACCCCCAGGACTGTGGTGTAGGAGACTGCTACATCCAGCTTTGGGCCACAGCAGAGACCATGCAGACCAGCCTCCAACCTTTTATGTTGGTGACCAAAGTGACAAATGTTTTTGGTATTTATCTGTAAAATGTTATATGATTTTACTTTCATGTTTAATATGAGTGCGATACACTATAATTTCCAAAGTGCAGTAAACTATATCTTAGCTTCTAATTTTGAGAAGCGCTCTCTGTAGTGATGAATCCATTTAAAACTAGTTTAACTTATCTGCCCGACACAAGACTGTATAAGCGCTTACATGTATTATGACAGAACTTCTGAACAGGTCTATTGTTTTAGTTTATTATATTTGATAATCTATGAAACGACAGAGCAGTATTAGAGTTGGTATATCTAGAGAGAAGTTGAGCCAGGGATTGTTTGGAGCCAGCATCTAGCAGCCATCGGTGACACTGTAAGGTACTACCATATTGGCTTCAGCCTGAGGTAGTTGCCGCTTGCTGCCGACATCATATTTAGGAACATTGTGCACTGCACCGTGGTTCAACTTTATTATAAAAGGTTCTGCTTGACGGCATCAATGCATTATCATTCAACTCTCGTTTCAGAGCAGCACGCTACAGATGAATGGCTTTACATACAACAAAAGGTCATCTCCTCTGAGAAAGGATAGGACAGCACTAGGCAAAACTGCTCTTTCCCATAAGGACAAATGCAGTTATTTGCATAGTCACACGTAACAAACAGGTAGAACTCTTTGTCGACTCTAACTTGTCATGATGAGGAATGCATACGGTATTGAGTGAAAAGTAGCATTATTATTTTTGATGAAAAGAGGAGGAGAGACTTGATGGTGAGTGCTGTCAGAAGAAGAGAATCCTTTGAGTCTAACTGTAATTAAAATATGGTCATATCAACTTGCTGTAGCTGCTGAGCTTGTAAGATAGATAGAAAATAAATTGTAGATGTTTTTTCACTAAATGAGGATTCTTTTTGTCTTGATGCATTTATGCCTTCCACATGTTTGAGCCTGTTGTCCTTAACCATCCTGTCCCTTTAGTCTGTCATTTGGAAGAGTGGTCAGATTAAAGGCTGGAGGTCACCTAGAGTAAGAGACTATAAACTAAACTATAAAAGGTAGTTGTGTTATGGCTATGGCTACACTCTTATGTAAAATCTAATAATTGGTACATTTATGAAGTTTACGCCTACACCCTGATACGTTTACTATTTGTATTAAACAGACTTCTAAGCCGAAGATTTAAATGAGTGATTTCCTAATTTATTACAATAACATTAAGTGAGCCTTTCCATTACAAACCTGATAATTAAAACACATAGACAATGGAGCCTTTCCCCAGGCCAATAATACATTTCCTCATCCACACTTGATAATCATGCATAGTCACAACTTTAGAGTCTATTTTCCCTCCCCCACAGCAGCTAAGTCACTTTTCATTTTCCTTTGGGATTAAGTGGTTGGCAGCTTTGTTTACATTAAATATTGTGGACCGCTGCACCATAGCCCTCATAACACACAATTTTCCATCTTTTACATGCGTTTGGTCTTTACTGTGTAAACAAGAAAGACTTTGACTTCCCTTGTGGCCTTTACGAGCAGATGAAAAAATCAAGTTAATTAAAGTAAGTAATCAGTACTTTCTGTTTGGAAAATGTCTTATTGTTTGCTTGTTTACACGCTTCAGGGAGTCCTTTCTTCAAAAGGATAGAGTTCTATATCTACAGAGACATCGGATCTAAAATGTAAGGAGGGGGCAGCTTGTATTTAATGCTTGTTTTCTTCTCCTTGTATTATCAGTTAAATCTATTGTGGTGATTTAATCTAGTGCGGTTGACAAAAAATATTCATCATCATATATTCCCTATTGTCAGCTGATTCATATTAATATATTTAAGTTTACTGGTAATTACAATCCATTGTTTTTATATACACTATGTAGTTGTCAAATTCCCATTTAACTGGCTCAAGGATAGTATAAAAGTTTGAAAGAAAGACAGCAGATGGTCTTACTAGTGTTTCTTTGGACAAATTTGATTAAAGAGGTTCCCCATGCTCTGTTAATATCCTCTTTGACTGATAGCTTGCACAGCAGACAGCAGCTTAGTAAGGCAAAGCCTCTTATTTCCTTGTGAATTGCTTGCTCTAGAATTGATAACCTGCATTAAAATTCATTAGACTGCTAACAACGTGAACATTTGCATAAATTAGTTGTTTTCTTTTCATTTATGTTTGACCAGCAGTGCCTGTTAGAATGCAAAAGCACAGCGGAAAACATTTGCTTTTGCATATTAGGATGCAGCGCACAGTGAGCTGTAGGTTAACTGTTCTTGGGAATAAAGCATGAAAAACTGTACAAAAGGACCATAATGTGTCATATTGATGAATTTGTTAAAGTTGAGACTATAGGGTATGTGTGTACACTTGTGTATTGGTATGTGTGGGGTGGTTGTCACGTGTCATTCTCAGTATTACAGCAAGTTTAACAATGAAGCAGATGAGCAGCTCAATGAAACAAAGCACAAAGTGTTGAATCCACTATTAAGTACAGCTCTGTCCCACCTGCATACATTTGGAGTGTGGGTTTGGTGTTGACGGACACTGCTGTTCCACACCTGGGTGTACAACAGAAATGTAGGAGGCAAGATTGTGGATGATGAGTCGTGCAACAGTTTGGAAAAACAAAACAGGGTAAGTAATGAATCCTTGTAAAAACTGCTTTGGTTACTATTTCTATTTTTGAAATCAGCAGCCGTGTTCAAAGTAATAAATTGATGGCACACGCCTTGTATCATTTCCACTTAGTTCACAACTGAATTCTACAAGGGGAGCTTGGCTCTTGACTCAGCTGGTTATAATTTCACACCAGGCTTTGTCTCAACCCGGTACAATTGGATGTAAAAACTCGATAGGCATCAATTTAGCTGAAAAGGTTGCTGTGACCTTGTCCACCCTCAGATCTGGTTCATCCTGTTATACTGATGTTAATATGAATCTTGTTCTGATATTAGGATTAGATGAGATATTAATCCTCTAATAAAGATAAGACATCCCTCCATATGTTTTATTTAACAGCCAGATTCCAATCTAAAAGCTTAATACACTCTTGTGGGTGGTACATTTTCTAGTAACTGTACTTTATTTTAGACTTGAACTGTTTTGAGGAAGAAAATGTTTGTTTACAAATCCATTTTTGACAATATCTTGGATCATCTGATATTATTATCCTTTATCTTCATGAAATGAAAAGGTTTAAGGTGTTTAACTCTTCTGTTGATCATTGGAATATTCTGAGGTTTTTTTATTATCCCATGAAGGTCCTTTAGTTTTCATGAAGTACATTTTCATCAGGCATAAGTGAAGGCAAAGGTGAAACAGGCAGCACTGTCACACTTTTATGGAATGACAAATTAGAGAAATCCTACGCCTTTAATAGAGGAATATACCAGTATAAACTGTATGTTCAGTTCTGCTCACCACAGGCGCCAACAGTCATTCTTCCACTTCAGAAAGTCCTCATTTGATCTTGCATGTTTCATCATTGCAGTGTGAAAAATCTTCCCTCTGACATATGGCTTTCAAGATATTAAGTGTAATGTATTCATTCAAGGCTAAAAAGAATTGTGTTCAGGCCACATTCTTTGAAACCGCAGGCATTTGTAAGGGCAGTTTAGTGACCTGTGTCCTCTTGGCTCATTTTGTTCTCAGAAGTTTTGGTGATATAACCTTTTTGTGAAGATATTATGTTTTGTTTTAATTAGATGGCAATTAAGTGTAGAGAAAGAAGAGGATGACATGCGGCAACCAGGATGTCCTGTGTTTTTTTTCATTTTTCTTTTAGCAGCAAATGATATTATGTGACAGGACTTTGCTAGGGAGCAGTGAAATTATATCCTCTATTTCACAACACTGACAGATTACTGGCACATACTGCAGTCCAGTGGAGAGAAGCTAGTATAAAAATAGCTTGTGACATCTTATGATACATTACGTTGTCTAATGTTGAATCCCTTGTTTGCTCCCACATTTAATCATGTCTGTTAAATATATTAATGAAACACTAGTCCCTTTACAGACAATTTTCTTAATTTTCAGTTCTATTATATAAAATAACCTGCAGCATAAAGATAGCATACACCATGGGTGTTTTCATGGGAGTCTCAGCTTGTTTACTTAAAGTGCATCAAATGATTGACAGTTTAATCCAGGCATGCTTAACCATCTTCAACACGCCCACTTCTGCTGGCAGAGGCTTCTAAGCAAAGCTCTCACACCAGTATTGAAAATGCATATGTAATAAAAATTATTTTGGACATCATAATTTCTGTAAACAATGACTGTGAACATCTTGTTTGCCTCTGTGCTTTTTGTTTATGCATTAATACTCTGCTAATACATTTCATTATCTTATTAATAGTCATGTTTTAAATCTTACAGTACGTATGGACTAAAAGTGAAGAGAGTGCTTCTCATTACTTTTGTTAATGGCACTACAGCACTAATTGAAACAAGTACTGTTCACGTTGGGCAGGGCTGTTAAGTTATATTAATGTTATTTGAGGGGAACGGAGTGAAGGACACACAATCTTTGTGATTAGTTTTCATTATTCTAAAAGCTAAACTAACGTGTACCAAACCGTATGTAAACAATGCATTCAAACTCAGTCATTCTTAATGTTTGGCAAATGGCTCTGTAATATTACATTCCCTTAATTCTTCATTCTTTATTTATGAAACACTCTGCCTCCTGCAAACATTTATTTGCATTCATCATTTACATTTTATGGATTCGACTGATGGACTTGAGAGTTCTTTACAATGACAGCAACAGTACCTTTTACTGACTGCTATGTATGTTTGTATGTAAAAGCAATCAGGATTGTTATTGTAATGTAAGACCTTATTTCTGCACCCCATAACTCCTTATGCTTGCTTTTGTTTGGTCACTCTTATTTTTAAATGTCATATGTGGGCTGGAGCTAGCTTAGCATACTTTGAACAAGGACAGTCAAATTTAACTTTATAGTGTCTGCATTCTTCACCAACTGTACCTGTTTGCTTTGCACAGATAGTATTTTTGAAAGAAGGCATCGTGCTTGCCACATGTCATGTATTTAAGATTTCCTCCTTTTTCATTGGCTACCGTTAGACGCAGTATGCAATGTAAATTCATTGCAACAGCATCTTGAGGTCGTTTGAGCAGCTGCTTATGTAAAGTGCAAAGGACCCTGCTGATGCAATAAGTATTTACTGAAGCACAGAACCACTAACCAAATTTGCTCTCTGCTGGAAATGCAATATGTAACAGTTGTCATTTCCAATTACTCAGACTGAGTAGGTGGCAGGTGATTGACCCTGTAAACATATTTTGTGCCTGAAGACATGTGAAACCAGCCAAAAACAATGATAATGGACAGTCTACAGTGGTCCGTCTCTGTCTGCGGTGCTTCTGCTGCATTGGAATGATCTGTGTGGCACATAGCTGTTGCTTATTCTCAAATGATCCTACTAGAATGGCAGATTTTTTTGTTAAATGTTTCACTGTGGAAAATTGTAGCCAATCTTATGTCTGAAATGCAGGGAATCCCTTGTGAACCCACAGTAATATGAGCACTATGAGTAATAGTATTAGTAAGTGTGACAATGTTTAGCAGACTTTATTAACATATGGGAAGGATGAATCAGGGTACCAAAAACAGTTTATGTCTTTGGCAATGATAAACAGTACGTCTGTTCTGGCAGCAAATCACTAGGTTTTGTTTTTGGGCTTTTAGAAATTAGTAAATGCTGTGTTTTGCATTATGTTGAAGCCCACAGAGTGAATTACTGCATATCTAAAAAGGCCTGCTTCAAGAAATTCAATTAGATTCTAATAAAAATGGATGATTTGATATAAAATAATGGTGGCCTAATTAAATCATGGGATTTCAGCAGTATTGTACAGGGAATCAAACACACCATATCCCCAAAAAACAAAAACAAAGACACAAAGCTAGAAATGGTTGAATGTGATATTTTAGTCAGTATACTGGAAGGGCCAGTGTCCAATTATGTGTCTTTTTGGTTCCTCCTTTTTTTTCTTCTCTCATATTGTTAGACACGTTTGTTCAGGCATATGCTGTTTGTAGATGACTACATGTGTACATGTCAGTCAGTGCTAATGAGCCCAATTAGGTGTCCTTTTTTTTAAACTGTATTCTTGAAACACTGAATTACAATTCAATGAAAAATAATATGATACAATAATCTCACCCATCCCATGGTAAAATACACATGCAGGTACTGCTGTCATCTCTGATCTCTTGCATCCAATTTGGTGCATCCAAAAATGTGCAACAATTATTTAACCTCGTGTGCTCAGTCCTCCTTATAGATAACTTATCTATTGAAGTGCTTTGGCCTCATCTAAGAGTTGAGTCTGTGTGCACACAAGTAACCAAGTGTATTCTCAGATACTGTTGGCGTTCACACTGTGAAGTTTCCTGATGGTTTCCTTGCAGCTCTAATTGATTTGGATCAGTTACAGTTGACTCCTGGTTTTTATCAAGAAAATAAGATCAATATTCTAACTCATGCCAAGAGAGGTCAGAAGCATTTTGCACGTAAAGCTTCCTGCAGATTTTAGTTAAGTGTTGATTTGTTAAGCATATAACAGGCTACAGCTTAAAACAAAAGTAGGTCATTCAAATGGATGAGACAAAAAAAGCTTTTTTCTTCTTTTTTTTGTACCTCTGTGGTGTTATAAATAGCAAATTTGTTTCCATTTTAATGTTAAGTCACATATTCATTTCAAGTTAAAAGAACCAAATGTTCTTCAGAAAGAAACAGTACTGGCACATATTTGTAACTTAATTAACAAAACTATTCAGAGTGACAGCTCACACATCTCCCACAACTGCTTGGGCTCCAACAACAAATGGAAATCAGCAGTCGTCAGACTAGAACATCAAATAGCATCCATTATGGTCCATGCGGATGGATATCAGAACACTGAAGTGTTGTGAAAACGACCTTGAATGGAGGATGTTTTTATAGATCACTCTGTAAAGTCATCTGTGCTCTACAGATGAACATTAAAAGAACAAAACTGTGCCATTTAGTACTGTACTATGCTAGAGATGACTGAGTGACCACACATTGCTGATCCTTACTGCTGGGATCATAGCAGAGGCATGGCCAAGTTGTTTCCATTTTATATTTTGCAACATGAGCACCATTTAGACGGGAACAAAGCATCACATGGAAATTATATGTTCCATGTCACCTGGCCATGAGCAGAACAAAACAAATACCACTGACAGTCAGCCTTTCAAACAAGGCGGCCCATTTGATTTAAGCTGTTGTCTCCTCATACACCCATACAGGTCTGACCTGCCTCACACTGATGCTGCCTGGCTGTTTTGTGTCTCCCGCAGCCACACAGATGTCTTCTGATCTTGGGTGCTTTTCCAAAAATGACAGATGTTAGTTATAGATGTAGAGTACACAGGTCTGTACCATCATAGTTAACACCATCAGAGATCGATTGTTAAAAGGAACACTACAACGCTCGGGTAATGCTTTCAGTACAGCTCAGCTTATAAGGACTGAAAGCACGAGGAAATACTGTTGCTTAGTCAGTGGTTTCTTTCAACATCCCCAAACACTATTTATTTCTGTTTAACGAGTGTAGAAATAGAAATCAAGACGTGGATGTAAGAACATTTAACTTACAAACTGAAGCATTGGATTTCTTCCAACGGCTTGGTGCAGCCTCTCATTAGTCATGTCCTCACAGTGAAGTTGACAGCTTTTCTCTGACCAAAATGCAGTGAATGTGTTGGTGGGTAGCTTTTTAGCTAGCAAAATACAACATGTAAATAAGACACACTTCCTCACATCTGATATAAGCTAATCTTTGCTGGTATAAGCTTAGCTGTTTCACTTGTTTTGTTGCCAAACACACCCTGGACATTTGCAAGACAAATACATTTCCCCCACATTTTTGAGTGTTCTTTTAATGTAATTGTGCAATCTCTGTCCAGTCTAGCTGCAATCTGTACCCAGTCTAATTAGATACATATATCTGAAAGCAATAAACTATAATAATGAGAACCACAAGGGAACCAACAGTGAATTGTCTGCAAATTAGTGATAATTTGTGTTGCAGTGTTTCCCCAATGATCTCTTTACCATGTGTCACATGCAAGAAATGGGAGAGAAAACAGACAAGGGATTAATTAGGCCTTAGCATATATCATGTAATACACACACAAGAATATAACATCCTGTTTTCCTCATGCCATTACTATGCATATACTACTATGCACATATTTACGAATGTGGGCGAAAATATTGGCACCGTTGCATTTTTGTCAAATAATGCAGCATTTCTTTCAGAAAATTGTGAAATTAAAACATCTTTTGGTATCCACATATGTATTGCTTTAGCTTACAGAGGAACAAAACAAAAGAAATCGTGTACTCACTTGTGGTGAGTAACTCATTCAACCAGTTTAAATAGTGAAAGCATGGATAATCTCAAGTCCATCTCCAGGCCTTGTTGTTCCTGTGGCCACCGTGTGCAATATTATCAAGAAGGCCCACGGTATTGTAGCCAATCTGTCTGGAAAAGGGTTGCAAGAGAAAAGTTGACTAAAGATTGCAGCAAAGGACTGTTCAATTGGTGGAGTAAGGACCTTGGACAACTGCAGAACAGATTCCAGCTGACCTTCACACACGAGAACTGTTGCAGCTCGTACCATCCTTAGCCAACTCTCTGAAAGGGGGTTCTCTGGTAGGAGACCCAGGAGGACCCCACTGCTGAGGGAGAGGGAGAGAGACAAGAAAGCCCAGCTGGATTTTGCCAAAACACTTTTGAACAAGCCGAAATTCTTCTGGGAGAATGTCCTGTAAATCGCATAAACTCTGTTTACAGAAAAAAAAGAAAGGAAAATTAAGCCTTCAGAGAAAACCTCACTGACCAACAAAGTATCAAAGTTATATTACTTATAATCATACAGAAACAGCTGAATCGTGTCATAGCCCAACTGTCAGACAGTCACTGGGCACTAGATTTAAAGGCAAGCTGTGAGTGCCCCAACTAGAGAACATGCTCTCACTCACATGAATGCCTACACAAAGACACACACACTCCCTCATAAATACAAACCTCTCACACTCCCACACAGACAAGCACGCTGTTTCACACAGAATAACAGCTACAGCAGGGCTTCTATTAGAAATACTGACATGCTGTAATATACTTCAGTGCAATGTGAAAGAGGTGGAAAACTAAGCCATTCTACTTGAAAGAGGCTTGCAGCTGGGTTGTACATTTTCAGAGTTTGATACAGAATGTTACGAGGAGGATAAAGCTAGTCTGCCAGTGATGTATGTATAAGTGAAATTAAGAGCAGAACTGACACGTTTCAGGCATTTACACTATATTTGGATTATTGTGGGGTTTTACTGTATATATGTAGTTACTCCCTATTGAACTAGGTGTATGTGTTGCTTTATTCTGACCATGTTTGTAGTGTGGTGTTTCAACTGCACATACAAAATCTTGTTTATGACAAAGGACAGACTTTTTTAGGTTGCATTCATTGTGATGAGCTAACATTGCTAAGCAAGCCAGAGCCACTTGTTGAGTGCATAATTTGAAATGTGCTGGAGTCAACAGATTTTATTAGGAACAGTGAACCCTGTCTGACCACAGTAAGGTGGATTATATAAGTAACCAGGACAGTGTTTCTGAAAAGACACATTGCTATTATGTTTTTCAGATATTTACTGGTGTCATTCTCTGCATCCTTAGTTGATGGATATCTTCAAACTGAGAACGTTGGGTCTTTGAAGGGTTAAGAACATGTCGTCCATTTTGCTGTCGTGCATGAAGACTGTCTCTCTTGAATAACTGTAAGGAAACAAGGAACAGCTGAAATGTACATGCCTTTTTGATCTTTCATCTGGCCAAAACATCTTGTTGATAGAATCATCAAAGTTCCACTGCACTTCTACAGGAAGTGTATGAACTGTGGGCGAGTTATTGATCATGTTGCTTGCACAGTGAATGTTTTGTAAGACTGCATTGCAAGGGCGATTTTCTTTTTTAAACTTCTGTTGCTTAAGCTAAAAAGACAGATTTTCATCCTAATAAGAAATCCATGTGAGTCAAGCTGAACACTGCGCAGGCAAATAGCCCCTTTATTACAAAGTCCAAGTGCAAATTGCATGCTTCAGCTTTAAGAAATGTACATTCAAAAATGCCCTTTAAAACTGTTAGTAGCCATTTGGAATGTCCAAATAGCACTCTATATTTACGTCACCTTTTAAAGTCTTAAATCTGCCACAGTCATTTGGGAGAGAGAGTATTTGTAATGTTGATTTGAATTATTCATGTTTGAACTTGTGTATTTATTTTAAGCAATCATTGCCGCACAAAAAAAACACCAGTATTTCCCTCTACTATGTGTTAGATTTGCTGCTGTTAAATTAGTCATGCAAAGTAATAATTAATGTAACAGCAGGTCAATAGCATTGATTTAATTCCAATATCCCCTCCGTTATTATGCATACATTTTGGAATACAATCTTGCATTAAATGGCAAATTAGGTGTTAGTGTAAAGTGCAGCCTCCAATAAGCACCCACTTAGTTACATTTTGGCACGAGGGCTGACAATGATACTGCTGCTTAAATTGTTTGTGGCCCCACATTATTTTCCACCCACAATAAGAATGCAGTTGTAGCTACAGTACTTTGATGACCCTCAGCATTTAAAAACTTATTTTCAGTTATGAATCCTTTATCATAACAGCCAATAGTGTGATTGGTCCGAGTTATGGCTGTGATACTACTGACAGAAATACTTAACCATGCAACATTGCACTTGTTTGAAAGGCCAGACAATTGAGAAACCACCAATTGGAAAATATCTACCATGTCTAACATACAGTTTACATACATGGTCTTCACTGAGCTAGAGAGCTTGTTGAACCACAAATATGTATACTCTTTAATGTAGACCAGTCTAAATACTGTTGAGAGCACTTACATTCCCAGTCAGTAAATCTTACATTGGGCCTGACAGTGAGCTGAGTTCCTCCCATGGTGGCCATATCATTGACATTATGTGTTGTTGATACCATGCTAGCAAATTAGATTTTAACACAAACTAACCTTTACTGAAAAAGGTAGAAGCCAGTTGACACTTATCAGCACATTTTCTTTACCCTGCTGTACCTCATTCAGAGCTTTGAAGGAGCTGAAGAGAGCGTGACATGTTGTGATTCACCTGTAAAAATGTAATCAAAAACTTGTATGATCATATCACACTTTGGGGACGCTTTGGGGAAATGTTATCCAGCGCTGCCCTCAACTCAAGCAAATCCAAATTCTAATTGATGGTTACATTTGCGACTGAAATGCAGGCAAACCTCAGGTGAAAGTGGCTGCACTAATGAAAAGAAAAAAAGAGCTGCCACAGCTATCCAGTCACAGCAGTCTTTCATACTGCCTCTGCAAATTACAATGGGCCAGGCTTTCCCTTGCTCTGCGGGGGGGGGGGGGGGGGGGGGGGGGG
>JAVQJL010103578.1:0-25765 GCA_036024295.1 Nannoperca obscura
GTGTGTGTGTGTGTGTGTGTGTGAGAGAATGTCTGGATGTGTACTTGCGAGGGGCACTCAATTCCTGTAACCATGGTTACCAGGTGGTCTGTCCTCCCTTGGGTCATTATTTGATGACAGTGAGGAAGGAGAAAGCGAGAGAGAGAAAGAGAGAGAGAGGGAGGAAGAGATAGAAACAGAAGGAGGTGTGGCAGGTTTGGGCTTCATCTATTTTGGCCAAGTAACAGAATGTATTTCTGAATTGTGTTTTCTGTAATCTCGTTCTTTGGAATCTGGTTAAGCCGGGTTTAATTTGCAGTTTAAACACCGTCAGTTTTTGGTTCTTATCGTAATCCTGCACAAAATAATGGACATAGAACAGGATATTGTTCACTCCTGAACCGTGTTTTGTTTATTGTCCTTACTCCATGTATCTTTCCCTGCATCATCTCTGTCTTGCTCTTCTGGCCTCTCCCCCCCTTCCCTGGGGCCAGATTCACAAAGCCTTTAGAAGCTATTTCATCTTAAAGGGGAAGGCCAGTGCTGTCCAGTGCTCCAACATTGTGCCCCTCTGCCCGAGGACAGTTTGATCTGCATTCGTAAGCATCTGTCTGAAGGGAGCCAGGAAGAACAATGAAAAGTCTGGCGCAGCTCCTAATCTGCACCCGTGACTATAAAAGTTCCCAGAGCGAGCCGCTGCATCGGATTGATCAGTGCCATAAAATGAAGCTGCTCTATTTGTACATGCGTGCACTGGAGAACAGTGGTGTGTAAAACATGCTATGGAAGCAGTCAGTATCTCACTGATGCAGCAGCTTTACTCTGGAAATCCAGACTGAGGCATTTTCTTTCCATCATGCTTTATTGAACAGCAGAGCAACACTGTCTCCTAACAATTACTTGTATACAGTTAATGAAGCCTATGCTTTAGAAAATACATTTTGTAGGAGATGTAATGCTGCCTTGATTTAGGTTTTTATAAACATAATGAGGAAATGTTAACTGTATAGGGAACAGATCTGTCAGCTGTGAAGCTTATTATATCTTATTCCTTTGTGCCAAAAACAAACAAGCCACTCTGTTATGACATGTTCCTTTTATTAAGATGATGTTTATTTCCATTCACACTAAACTGCTGCCGTAAATACTTTTGTATTTCCAAACACAAGCTGGAAATAGTTTTTTAAAACAAGTATGTAATCAAATACCAGTTTTTAAAGATGTACATCTTCAGTAACAAGTGGGCTTGGATCTGACAGGTAGTGGAAATCAGAAAGTACTAACAAGAACTAATAAATTGCGGGTTTTGTTCTTTTCAAGGGATTTGTTAAGAATAACACAGAATCCTTTACCGCCAGCCTCCTTAAACGTAACAACTAGGTACGCGGGATGCAAAGTCTCCATCCTGCTCCCTCTGACTTTTGTCCGGGCTGGATGTCACACTACTTGGATTTGACAATTATGTTTCGTCCGAAATGCATTTTGCAAAGCAAATTAATATAAATTAAATTTGTAGATTTCCATGTTATTATATATATAAACGGGCTGGTTTTTCTCTTTTAATTGCTTTTCTTTGTCTGTGCTCAGTTCTTTGGTTTAATCTTTTGTTTGTGTTGCCCAAGTCTCACAGCTTGGGGTATATCGACTGGAACTGGTCCACACACTTACACACCCAACATAATCAACACGCGCGCACACACACACACACAGAAATCAAGGGGGAGAAGAAGGAGATAGGGAGGAGCAGGAGACGGCGATAGGGGGTAACAGTGGGTACAGAGACAAAGGGAAATTATAAATGAGAGGGCTCACATGCCGAGTGTGTGTTCAACATTTGGCAGTGGTTAATAAGCAGTAGAGTTAAAATGATAGATCCTAAGGGTTGGAGACACGGCTCATTAAAGAATTACACATTCACTTTGCTCTCACTGTCTCGCTCATTCAAAGCGACTCTCGGTTTTGTGCAACACTCTGAGAGAGAGATAAAATAAATGAACTTTACATGAAATCCTGCCCACTCAAGCTATCAACATTACCCCAAACCTCTACCAAGCATCTCATATATTTACTGTCACGTCCTCTTCTCCCCCTGCCTGCCTGTCTATCATTCTGTCTGACTTCCTGCTTGTCTCCACAGTGAGTGTGTTCATGCAAATCTGATTAGACTTCATGTGTTTCTTGGTCGTGCTCTCTGCGGTGATGCAGTTACCCCCTTGCTTGACCTTTCGAAGGAAGCCTGTTGCCCTTGCTTTGTCTAGCCTTCTGTAGCTGCACCTCCAACTCCATCCCTCATCTTCTCAAATGTTCACACGCCGCACACACAGCAGACAACACCCCCCCATTGGCCCTGTGTTGATGTAAAACCTTCGGCCAATCACTATGCCGTGTTCATCCTTTCATCCACCTCCAGTCACGGTCGGTCCCTCGCTGCATTCACTCTGCAGTCTTCAGCTCGTTTTTTTTTCTCTATGTGTTTCCTGCAAAGGTTTTATGATTCCACTTGAGGCTATGCTTAACCTCGGTGAGTGTGACCTTGGGAAGACGCTTCAATGCAAGTCAAACCGTTAACTGTTATGGTAGCCCTTTGAAAACAAGCACTAGCCATTCATCTGGATGTTTCTTTTTAGACAATATAACCGCACAGTTCATACCACTGGACCACTGGAGCAGGTGATAGAGGTGCAAACTAGATGATCAGACCAGGCTGTTCTCCGCATTGATTCATTAAATGCTCAAGCTTGATTACATCAAGTGTTCTTTCAAGCTAAATAAATGTGTCCAAGATGTGCGTTGATATTTCAGAATAAGTAGACGCCAAACGGCACGTTAGTGTTAACTAGGAAGGAGAAGGTTGAATGCTAACGTCAGCTGTGGTCTAATGGTAACTTATGGGTGATCAAATGTTGTGTTATTGTCTTCTCAGTGGCTGAAATGAAATTCCCTCTTTGTGCTGGGACTGTGCTGTGCCGTAATGAAGTGATAGACACCGGCAGTGAAGAATTACACACTGGCTTTGTTGCAAGAATCAGCGCAACAGAAACACAAAGCTTCCTTTGGACAACCAGTTGGTAGCTAAAATCAAAAGGCTTGCTTGTAACGTGTCATACTAGATAACATTATTTTGCGAAATTTTAAAAATATTTTGTCTAATGGGCAAACCAGAATCACTGAATTAACTGGGTTTCTTCTACATCCAAGTGTGTGAGGCTTGCTCTTTATAGAAACACTCGTCAACGTGGAGCCTGTCAAAGTAAAACACAACCATTCATGTGCTATTTTAAATTTAACATTGATTTAACATGTCTAAGTATAGTCCCTTCAAAATAAGTTCACTCAGTATATTATAAGCTTACTAATATGCTTATAAACATGATGGCAAATTACCCACCAGGGACATATTTGGGCACATAGGGACATAAATTACCCACCAAGTGCATAAATAACAAGATGACGGTAGTGAAGAGATACATTACAGTGTGTTGGCAGGATATCAGAACCAGATTATATTCAAGTTGAACATACTGTATATTGTGTGTTTAGAAAATAGCCATTGTCATTGGTGTTGAGATGTATTACCACTATTAATTTCTGCGGTGTTCACAGTACACAACCTACTGTTGTTGTTGTTTCTTTCTTTCTTTCTGTATTTCTGTATTTCTTCATTCCCTATCAACTCTTTATTTTGCTATTATATTATAATTTGATTCTGATCTGAGTGCTTGCTGAGGATATAATCCACAGCTACCTTTTCCTGTGTGTGTGCGCGTGTGTGTGCGTGTGTGTGTGTGTGTGTGTGTTGTGTGTGTGTGTGTGTGTGTGTTTCCTCCCTGGGGAACTGAGACTGAAGTAATGAAATGCTCATTACTGATTCAGCTGGAAATGCTAGGGATACGTTTACACGCCTACACATCCACCAGCAATCCAGACGCTTTTCAAGGTCACCTCATTTGTGTGTGTGTGTGTGTGTGTGTGTGTGTGTGTGTGTAAAAGACAGAGAGAGAGAATGAATGTCTGTTGTATACATACAAATTGAGGGCAACAAGACTGGGCATAATTGGTGTCTAAATTGATAGTTCTGTACAATACACCACAGGCATCTGATATAAGACACGGTCATTAACGCACTTTGTCCTTGGTCTGTTTCATACACACACATCCACATTTATCTTTGCTGTCAGTTCACTTTTCAACTTTCACTCATCGGCTCATGCATCCCTAACATCACTCCATCCACACGGACAAACACACACAAGCACACGTGCGGTATATCGAACATAAACACAAATATTTGAACTACCCGAGGTTACCTTTTGAGGCAAGACAACACAAATGACCCTCTTCCCAGTTTAACACATTAAAATGCATTCATTCACTTCCACTTCACACACAGATCTGCCTGGTCAAAGCATAACTAACATGTTTCTGTGTTTATGGACATACACTGCTGTTGTTGGGAAGATGCTGTGTTGTCAGTTGGGTTTTGTTTCAGGTGTGTGTGTGGGGGGGGGGGCATGAAATAGAGTTAAACACAGTAATGCTGAGGTTTGGCTATTGGCCTGTCTGGAATGGATGCTTTGGGGATGCTTGTTACAGATCAGGCAGTGATGCTGAGGTCTGAACATGACAGTGGATGAAGGCAGCAGCACAGATTCAAATAGTAATTTTGGCTGGGTGTTTACTTTAGAGGTAGAATTCTCTGTAACACAAAAACATCATATTATTGTTCTAACATGATTAGTTACGGTTTGTGAATAATCATAAATACTCAGTTTTCAATTATTAACAGTGTTGCTTTTGCAACTATAAGCCATGTTTTTCTCCTTTTAGAGTAAAAACTGACCAAACCTTCAGGAAACTGCGTGTGCGTGTGCGTGTGCGATGCACTAAGCGCGTGGCAGCCAGTTTGTTTTCTGTGGGTCACCACAGCTCTGATTTATGGCCCCGCTCCACCTGTTAGGGGCCTTACTGTCACCTGAGGGCGAACGCTTGAATCCAATTCCATTTTTATCTTATTATTTTGGAAAAGTATCCAAATTACAAGTCAGTGGTGAAGAGGACACATTTATTTGCTCAGATAGAAGGGGATGATGTATCACACGTCTTCATCAGCTCTCCTCTTCAGCTTTTATAATACATGGAGACCACTTTTGTCCTTCCTTGTAAACCATCAGTTCAGCTCCTCTGGGGACGTAAACTGTGCATGAATGGAGGTGTAAGCTGTTCATGCTGGACGCCAATAAAGAAGACAGCTGATCTGTCTGCAGCTGATCTGCAGTTGCACTGACGGGATCCTTCAAATGTCACTGCTGAATTTTGATTATCTCACACAAACACACACACACACACACACACTCATTACTCATTGCAGTAAAGGTTAAACTACCTCATGAGTTTGACCAGTGACACTGTTCATCACTCATCTCTGGCGGTGTGTGTGTGTGTGTGTGTGTGTGCGTGCGCGCGCGCGCATTTCTAGACAATCTGCCATATGTGACATGTTCTGGATTGTTTCTAAGAGACAAACATGCTGAAGGGCATCTAGGAGGAGACTGTATGTTGCCAATCACTTTAGAACACACACACATGCACATGCACATGGAAAGCAGCCTTTTAAAGTTGGAATGATTTAAAACATTCAGTCTAATGATCAATAAATCATTTAGCAAGAAGAAAATGCCAAATATTTTCTGCCTCCAGCTTCTCAATTGTTTTTGCTTTTTTCTGTTTTATATCATTTTTATATAATTTATCGTTTTCAGAGAAAACAAGCTTTTGGAAGTTTTGGTGGGTAATTTTCATAATTTTTTTAATTCACAATAAATTGGTTAGTTGGACTGATAATTAGCAGGTTAATCAATAATGGGAATAATCATTCACTGCTGCTTTGCTGTGACAGTGTTCCTACAGTGCAGCATCTGTGGTGAAAGAATTATTCAAATTGTTCCTTTAAGCACCCCCACAATGTAATTCATTCAAACTGTACTTCAGTAAATAGAAGTTTCATCAGCAAAATGTCTTTAAATTACCAAAAGTGAAAGAACCCCTGATGCAGAATGATATGAATATGATACAACACAGACCAGGTCTTCATTCCCAACAGCAGTCGACTTACATCTTGTAAAAGTAGTGGTATACATTTATTGTTACCCAAAATCCTCTAAAATCATCATTTGGCCTTATTGGCCTTCAAACAATGAGCTCTTCAGCATAAACAGTTACTGAAAATGTTCCCGTTGGCCTAATTAAAGGGACAAAACAAATCGTTTAAAATTGCCATTTTTCCATCTAAACCAGCTCGCTGTCGGAGCAAAGGAAGGTCAGTTCCAGGACACAGATGACAAAAGAAGTTGAACTATTTGTCTATTTGAAATATTGTCACACAACACTGCAGTAATCTGATGCAGTTCTGATCCCTAAATAGGTTCAGTCCAAATGTGATGCAGGGTTTTCACTTCTGATGGGAACAGATGGACCCAAAACAGACCACACACAAACACACACCCTGTGAGCCCAGGGTCCCATAACGCTCCATGCAGCTATTTGTGAAGAGAGAGCACAGAATAAAGGGCAGATTCCTAATTGGTAAACACTCTGCTGCGAGTAAATCATCTGAATCATCAACACAGACAGTCCAAAACAAAAACACATCATGCGTCTCATGCAGATTTATCTTCTTCTTTTTTTTGTCTGTCTGTGTTTAGAATTTCAAACATGCTCGTGTTTATTTGTATATTTATAACGGTGCTTTCCTGCAGCTTTAATGTCTGTGTTATAATGAGATATAATATTTGTGTGAGTGTGAACATTAACAGCTCACCTCATTCCTCAGCGACTGAAAGAGCCTCTTTGTCTATTGTACTGCAGGACAATGTGTATTGTAAGAGACAGAATCAGATTTCTGCCCAAGCAGGTGTGTGTGTGTGTGGGTGTGGGTGCCAGGATAAAGCATGTTGCGACTGAGTGTTTTTTATGACGGGGCAGGTGAGTATGAGAATGTCTCTGACTTGTGTTTGTGTGTGTGTAAGTGTGTGTGTGCGCACATTTAGCTGGCGGCGCAGTCTGTCTTCCTCCTGTCCTAATCCACTCATTTACCTGAGTTCTTCCCATGAGGGGCCTGGAGACCTGCCAACACACACACACACACACACACACCTACGTACATGCATATCAAAGTGTTAAAGCAGCTGGTGAAGTCCGGCCATATGTCCATGAAATTAAGCAACATTTCAAACATCTGTGTGTGTGTGTGTGTGTGTGTGTGTGTGAAAGGTATTCACATTTGTGCAAAGCTGCGGGTGGGTGGGGCAAAATTCATAAATCTTTGAGGACTGAACAACAACAAAACAGCTGTAACTAATGCAAGATTTTGTGCAATCATGAGACTAAAAACAGAACCAGAAATATGACTTGCTAATTTATGGACTTGTTTATTTATGGAGATATTTTTTAACTAGATTTCTCAAAACGATTGCAAAGGTACGAGCTTGGTTTGGTTCGTTTAATTAATCTTTTCAGACACTTTAAGACGTCAACTGTGGAATCATGGCTTGTAAAACTAGATTAATGAATACTGTATTTCCCATGTTCAAGATTATTATCGTGTAATACAATACAAACTTCCATCTGGATAATTGATCTTTTCTTGTAGAGCACTCAGAAACCAAGCTTTAGTGCTTCACACAAGGCAATACATGAAAACCAACAATAATAAAAGCAAATGTGAAAAGTAGATGAATTAAACTGGACCAGATTAACAGTGATGACAAAATATAGTAAAGATAATAGATATAAGAACATGTAGTATATTATCTTGAGATTACATAATGTTTACTTCACAACAATGATGGATAAATGGTTGAACACTCCAGCTGTGGCGGCAGGGTGAATGCAAACGTGATCAAACCTACAGTCCCGGGGAGAAAACGTAGACCAAGCCTAACAGGGATAATGACGGATGGTGTCGATGAAGGAGCACAGAGCCACTCTTTACTTTATGTACTTATATTTGTATTTACTGGATCCCAGCGATCCCCAACAAGGGGTAGGAAAGATTGTGGAGCTCACTAATTTGAGAAAATGGAAATTACATTTTAAATTAAACATGTTGAAGAAGTTGAACCTGTTGGAAGTGATGAATAAAGAGTTGAAATAGTTAGCTTAAGCAGCGGGTGAGTGGTTGAAATAAATGGTAGTGATGAAGAAGGGGTAACTGAGTTAATCTGACGGGGCTGTGGGGGTACGTTGGTAAATTATTGCTTTATACTATTACATACTGTATCATTATATTTTGCCTCTGTCTTCCTCAGGTGATGATGCAGGTGATACATCCAGCGGTCGTAGTCCAGCAACAAATGACAAGGCTCCTCCTCCTCCTCGTCGGCCCGTCCCTCCTCATCACCTCTCACCTCCACAGGTAGGTCGCGGCTGTTTCCCTCCTTCCTCTGATCCTCGCGTCTGTAACTTGGTATCTTATCGCATATTCTCTGGCAGGTGGATGTTCGAGGCTCAGCCCACTCGTTGTCTGTTACACCGTTACCTCTGACCCTGGGGACCCTGCTGCTCCTACTGCTGTCGCCATGGGAACACCGCTGATCACCGAGAGGCGGTCCCTGAGACTGACTGGGACAAAAAGACTGAGGGACGGCCACGTGTATTGTGGTGAAGTTGTGCATTTGGAGTTTCTGTAAGCACTGATGGTTTTAGTTTGGGTGGCTGATGGGACACGCTGTGCTCCATCACAGTTGCAGGTGCACAGTATGCATTTTTATGTTGCCTGTACTGACCTCTACATGTGTTTGTTTCTTTGTATTTAACTCTGATAGGATTAGGTTGCACAGCACTACTGACTTTCTTTTGTTGAAGAGATGTAAATACAAATATATATATATTATATATTTATATAAAGAATTTCTATAGATAACAATGGCTTGATGTGTAAATAGAGATTAACATAGAACAGAGCAGATTGACTTTGAGGTTAAGGGTTTAGTTTGGTTCGACCTTTACATCATGTATCCCCCACAGAGAGTACAGAAGCTATGGTTCCAGCTGAAGGCCTTCACTGTAGCAGCAGTGTACTTACAGTGACGGCAGATTTGTGGGGACTTTAATTATTGTTGAAGAGAACTCAGAGAGCTGAACGTAGGCTGGTTTTCCCGATAGGCAAAACAACCAATTATGTGACACTTAAGACCATTTGCAGATGGTCATGCAGCATAATGAAGACTTTGACAGTTTGGCCTGTAAGCCTGTGCAGTCTGAAGCCCATCCGGCACTTATTTTCTTTCTTCATACGCTCTTTTGTTTATGCAAGCTTGGAGATTAGTTTTTTGTATTTCCACGGCAAGTATGCTCAGAGTTATAACTGTGTGCTCAAAATGTAAAATTCTCCAGAAATTACTTTTAACATTAGAGATCTCTCCCAAGAAATGTGTGTCGTCTGGTAGTTTGTCATTTCTATGCATATAATACATTTTAAAGTCTCAGTAGTTGTGGGGGAAATGAATTTGGACTGTTTTCTTCTCAAGTAGTACAGTGTGCAGAGTTGTACAAGCACTACAGGGAGGGATGTAACCGCTTCCATTTCAACTTCAATTTCACTCATAAGCTGCAACTGTCCGCGACAGAAAGCTCTGTTAAAAATGGAACATCCTAAACAATAAAAATCACCTAATACAAGAATAAATATGGGCCGCATTTAAAAGCAGGACACATCCTGAAAAGCCTGAACAATGAATAATTTGACATCTCATTATCATATGCAAACACTGAACTGTCACAGTGATTTCAGAGGCTGGCTGGTCTCCAAATGTATTCATTAAAACATTAAAACCTCCTGCAATGAAATCTGACCAAATATTATATAGTTAAGTGTGATACACGTGTTATCAGCTCCATATATATGGAGCTAAATCTGGGCCAATAGTTTTGATCACGAAACAGCTTGCTACTGAACTCTGATCACGTGAATATGGTGTGCACTTCTCACACTACTTTTGATGGCAACATGGTTAAGGAAGGTCCTCAGCCTTCTTTGTTGTGCTGTCACTCATGATTCCCCGCCCCTCTCAGTGCTCAGTGTACGGCTGCGCCCAGATCCAAACACGTGAATTCAATGAACTTCATATTGGTGATTTACACCATTTTCTCCCATACAGGCATTAAAATAAAATGCCTAAATTCCAATATAAATGTGTCTACTTTCATCACCCGAGACAGTATATTGAAGAAGGAATGTGACTGACAGATGAGACAACTTAAGAACCACCATCAGAGTTATCTGGGCACTGAGCCGAAATGCCATGTTAGCTAGCGGGATGCTCTTACAACATAATCTCAAATTTAAACGTTCTACCCAAAAAAGATGAGATTTAGGAATCAAGCCGACCCCCTCCATCTATCACAGCCCTCGCTAAACGACCTTCATAAACAAACATGCCAATGCACATACAGATAAGTGGATGTATGAAGTGGCTGGATACACACTATTTTACAGTTTCTCCACCTGCAAACAGGTACGTTATTCAGGAAAGCACAAATAATGTGATGGAGGCGAATATTTCTTCTACCTGAAGTTGTTTGTTATTATTCAGGGGGATAAAAGTGCGCTCCATGATTCACGTGTTTGTGCGTCAGCCATTATGTTTCTTTAGATCGATTCATTATGTGAAATCAGACAGTTCATAAAACTTTCAAAAAGAGAGAGAAAGATAAAACGTAAGGTATGATGATGTAATATTTCATTTAAGTCACTGCCATTGAATGTTAGATGAAAAAATACAACATTCTGGTATAAACCACTCCCACTTCCTGTCTTCTATTCGCACACAGAGACACAGACAGATCATTTGGTTGGTTCAACAGATACAGATTGTGACGTCTCTGTGCGTCTTTACAAGATGGACTATTGATAGCAATTTTGGAGATGAAAATGTTAATGTGAAGATGAAATTCCTAACTAGGTCTAAATCTGTGAATGCTCACCTTCGTCTGTGAGCTACAAACTGCTCTCTGAGTATCGCACGTTGAAATGTTGAGAAATCTTTGCAGTGAAGGACGTGTGAATCTTGTCATTGCGTATCTGTACATGAGATCGAGCGATGTATCAAGCATAGAAATGACTTCCCGTTGTTCTTCTAGTGCTGTGTTGTGGTTCTCAGCGTGTGTGCTGAGGCACACTGGTGTGCCATGGAGTGACCTCTGCTGTGTCATTGTTTTATAAAATGATTAAATGTACTTTATCAAGGTTTAACTAATCTTTTTGTTCAGAAATTCTAATTTTGTTGTAGCGATGTAGCAGTATGCAGGAACACCAGGATGCAACAAACTACCAGTTAGCTGCAGTATGGCTTCTCTCACCACACTGAACACCACTGTGCTAATTTAATACACTAAACCAGTGACTCTCATGTGAAATGTTCATAAACCAACTGTAATACACCATGTCCTGCTGCTCTGTTGTGTCATTAATCTTCAGTTAAGTAATAAACTGTTTTCAAATACAGATGGTACTTTGTCTTTTATATATTGTGTAACAGCCTCTGTGTAGGATTCACACAGCAGCCACAAACAGAACTGAAACAATGTGTAAATTAACATGAGTAGTAAATAATGTTTTTGTAAATAATAATAATGATAATTGCATCTAAAAAATGTATTTTGTAGACAACAATTCCACTGAGTGGTGGTGCTCCATTTACACATTAAAACTCTTTTACACTGCAGACAAAAAATATGGTTCTGGAATTTCGTCCATCTATCTTGACATAAAATAAGGACTTCACTTAGAAACATTAGTTATTGTTGAGCAGTGTTTCAGCACATCCACCATATCTGGGCTTCTAAAATGGGTTTAAACAGATTTTTGAAGCCATCACAGCTGTTATGTGTACATATATATATATATATATATATATATATATATATATATGCAGCTGCAGCTCTTTGGCCTCTGGCACTTTGAGAGATTACTGTGATTGGATTGGCATGGTCAGGAAGTTGGCTCAGATTGCGTGGTTGGCACAGGACATTGCCAGGGGATGATGGGAAATAAAGACATCATTGAATGCAAATTGCCACTGAGAGAGAGAGAAAGAGAGATGAAAGACTGATGAGTGTTGCCATTCCTCATCCTGATGTTGGCACAATGTGGTCTCACCCTTATATTCAGTTTCAGTCTGAGACCGTGTCGAGATGTCTTAGAAAATTTGCAGTGACAGATCAGGAAGAAATTGCCACGGCAGTACAGAAATACAATGTAATAAAGGCATTAAATTGCATAAATACTGATAGTAAACAACACAAAATAGAAACACAGGTAGCTGTAATACCTTTACACAGGTGTAATCACTTAACAGAGCTTGTTTCTCTTAGTGTTGACATGCTTTGCAGCTTAAACTGCATACTTATGCAGTTTATGAAGATCGGAGATGATAAACTCAGGATACTTCTTTATTTTCTTAAAGAAAACCTCTCAAATCCTTATATTTGTCACAGTATGGCACAAAATGAGATTCTGTCTCAACCTTTCTTTTATGACAAGGTAGACACAGCTTGACCTCCGTGGCTTTAGCCTGTTCTGCCTTTATCCATCGGTGTTGATGTGTCCTTTTCTTTTCATTCACAGGAAATGCCTGTTTTTCCTGGACAATGCAAGGCACTGCTTTAATTCATTTCCTCGAAGCGAACTTATGGTGTACTTAAAGAAGGCAAAGAGCCAGTATACCCTGCCCGTCCCTGAACGTAAGAACAGAGAGACAGAAATCGCAGGCGGCTGGCAGGCTGAGAGGTGAGGAAGGTGGGAAAGCAGCTGGGATGAATCAGAGTTCATGACAGGGAGAAGGAGCCAGAACAGGGATTTGCAGGACGCTGTTTCAACAAGCTGGTGGAGGTTGTTCTGCTGAATAACATCCTTCCTCTGTGCCAGCGCTAATGAAATCAGAGCTCAGATTATTTTAACCCTGTCGATGGGTTATGATTGAGGGTTGTGCTATTTGAATCATATTTATGTTCCTATCCTTGCCAGTGTTTGCAGCCTTCGAGACACACATTATATCAGATTACTGACTGTACAAGCTGCAGGGCCACGTGAGTTTATGGCTGTTGGAGCTATAAAAATATGTCTAGAGGCTTGAGAGCCATGTGGTTATAGGGGTAACCCAGGAAGCACACCTGCTCACCTTATAGACACAAAACAACACAGCTGGATTTATTGACGTATACGGCAATATGACACAACTATAAATGTCAAATTAGGAAATGCATGCTCTGCACAGGAAAGCATTTTGTAAATCTGGGTCTGTATCTGAAAAGGCCCCCTTGAAGTTCTAGTGATCTGTGTAGATTCTTCTCTTTACTGAAGAACTGCAACTGGCAAAGAGTGAAGGACAAACTCTTTCATCCAGAATAAGCTAAACAGACCAACACTGGATCTTTTGCCTGTCTTATCCCTCAGGTGTTCAAACCTTTCAGTTACTCTAATTGTTGCTGTGAATGGGAAAAGTCCATTGTGGCCTAATGCTTCTGGGTGTAAAAAAGCCCCTTGAATATCAATGACTGCTGATGGAATCTATATGGCAGTTGTGTGGCACCGGTCTAAATTTGGATTGGACGGTTAGAACTCATTTAACCCTGAAAGCTGATCAACTTCAGAGTGGTTGGCAGCCTCCTTATCTACAGTCTCTATATTGCATTGCCAACATAGAGCAGCTCTGCTGAAGCAACCAGGGATTAAGTGTCTGGCTGAAGGGCACTCTAACATCATCTTTTCTGTGTGAATAGAGAGCATTGAATCGTCTAACTCCCCTCAACACACCCATATTATCCCAACCATCCCTTTAATCCACTAAACCACTAATTGTTTCTGGTAAACCTGCAATAACTGACTTTTTTGGGGCCAGTTGGGGGCAGATCAAACAAGTTGCAAATGCCTTTCAAGTTAGCAAACAGTTGCCTCTTTATACATCCAGCATACAGTTGTGTTCAAATATTCACCTTCCTTTTTAGCTCTGTTTTTGGTCTCCACCAAGTCCTAAGGGAAATATTTGGCTCTTTAGCTGCTAAAGAAAGTGGCTGACTGTATGTGGTGCAATGAGAGCCGTAAGAGTCAACTAAAATAGTAACGTTGTGGGCCAGAAAAACAAAACAATGAGCTGAAAGATGCAATAACTCTTCGTAGGGCTCAGAGGAACTGCTAAGTCCTGTGATAATCTTCTGCTGGTTGATGACTACAAGTGACCCCTTTCACTTTACAGTCTTTGAACCATTGTTATAAAAAAAATAATTATACCCGATTTAATGTTGCACCAACAAGACCAACATCCGAGAACTAAATGCTAACGTTAGCATGCTAACATGCTCGTAATGACAATGCTGACATTAGCAGGTATAACCTTGCCATGTTCACTCTTAGTTTGGCATGTCATCAGACTAACCTTAATTAGCACTAAACACAAAGTACAGCTGAGGCTAATGAGAATGTCAATAGTCTTTAGGAAAACCCTATTTGGAGAGTTAAGTGATCACCAAAGCAATTCATGACTGACATGAGTGACTTGGATATCTGTACAAGATTTCACAGCAGTCCATTGAATAGCTGTTGAGACATTTGAGACAATACTTAAAACCACAAATATCACCCTCATGGTGGTACTTTAGGAAAAAGCACTTTTCATGCAGCCGACAGCCGACTTGAGTTATCACATCATGATTGTTTCTGTGACTTTCAGTCTTTTGGGAAGCTTCTAACAAGGAAGTAATGCTCCTCCGGTAAATCCTACTGATTCGTTCAGTGACAATGACAGTTCAGTTTGGAGGACTGTGATAAAGGTGTAAGTGCAGGTCACACATATAAGGCTCTGCCAAAGTAGTGCGGGACCAATCCACGCACTGACATTGCCAACTCTACAGCCACGCGGCTAGCTGAGCTAACAAGTCACAATCTTCTCCCTTGTCTGTTCTCTCACTAACTGACTTTGGCCCATCAGCATTGACTTCACACTGTTTTCAGGTTGAAGCAGGTTCACACCGACCTGGATGCCAGCCAGTCATTCACTCCCATGCCATTATGTCAATGTTTATTGGCAACGGCTCAGAGATATTATCTTCAGTGACAGATAGTTTGGATCAAAGGTGGCAGGTAAGTTGTTAAAGTTTCATCATCTGTGTGATTTATTGTTTGTAGGTATGTAAGTGTGTTGGTATGCTCTGTGATGGACGCAGTGAGAGTGCATGCTGTGTCTACAACTTTCCACAGATAATCATTTCTCGGTTCAGTCCTGCTACTGCAGATGCTACCAAGAATGACTGACATGTGAGTTTAAATCTGCTGAGAAGGAAGTATCTGTCTGACTTACAGACTTGAGGGGAGACAGTGTGGAACAGAAAAAGTAGTACACCATCATACCACAGGTCGAAGCAGGCTAAGCTGCTTTGTCTTTCATTATTTTTCTCCCTGACATCGTCACGCTCCGATGCATCGCAAGCCTGCACTTGGAGATTCAGAGCCCTGTGATGTATCTGTATGATATTCAAAGGCTGTGAGAGAGAGAGGAAGGTGGAAAGGATGGCAAACAGGAAATAGATTGAAACATGTGCGAGTTGTAAGTATTAAAACTTTCTACTCTCGAGTGTGTGGGATATCTTTAGGGCAGATAAAACAGGGCAGGAAGTTCAGATGAAGACAAAATAGAATAAAACAAGAGTTTAAAAGAGTTCAAGAAGTGGGCTAAGATGATGAAAGTGGTCCAATACTGTGTTCGGTTCAGGGGAGTGTATCTGACCTGGCTTGACTGGCCTCATTTTATGTCTTTAAGCAAAGGTTCAAAACACAATAGAGACCCAGTTTGGAGGGAATGTTCTTGCCAGGTCTGAGTACAACAGGATTGATTTGTGTCGTAGACAATGACTCAATAGTCATTTGCGTAAACAAGACCAGTTACCTAACTGACAACATTTAGACATCACTGTCTCGACACTGAAATCCTGCACTAATGTGGGGCCAAAAAGAAAGTTGAGACGTCGCTTGTACTTGTCCACAGACAGTATTCACATTGTTGCATGAATTAACGACCTAAATATTTGTCTGATATCGGTTCAAACCAGTTTCGAGGGGGTGATTTAATCTGACATTTAAAACAGGGAGATGCAGTTTTTGACACGTTACTTATTCTCTCTCTCTCTCTCTCTCTCAGTTAACTGCAGCACAACAACATCTTTCCCCAACGAGGGCTAAATCGTCTGGTATGTACAAATCTCTTTGAACACATTAATCCTAATGGCACTTAGCCTGCCAAGGCAATAAATCATTGGCTGGATTAACACTTGTCCTGGCTTTTCTCAGGTGTGTATGGAGCTGAGCATGTGCGTGTGTATGTGTGGGATTATGTGAAAGTGTAGCTCTAATTTCTCCATTGTATGAGGTGGCCAATGAATGCGTGTCCTTCGGTTGACCAGAAGTCAATTTAGTGTTGCGGTAATCTTCTCTCTGTCCGATAATCCACATTACCACTACTTACAGTCTGTGTTTTGGCAACAAGATTAAATAAAGTTACGAAGATTCACTCCTTTTGTGCTCAACTTGGCACAGCGCTCAGAACTCTAACTCACAGCTAATTGGCAAATTTAGTAGCATCACTGACGGAGCATTTCAACATTTAAGATACTAAGTCACAAAAGGCATCTTATCAGTTGTTATTTGGCTCTTACCGTGAGGCTGGACCTTTTATTCAAAAGAGAGATGATCTAGTCCAAATCAAATGGTGTATTTGACCTGGAAGTTGTCCTCAAGCAGCTAACAAAGTGGTAAAATACCAGTTAACTCGGGTTAATCACATCAAACCCAATTAACCCGGTTAAAGTTGTGACATTGAACAGTTTGAGATGATAACAGGCAGAAATGTGCAAAGTTAGTGATAAATACTTTCAGATTCTTTTCTATGAATGTTTCTGTAAAGGCCTTTGCTTCAACAAGTTCAGGCCGCTCACAAGAACAAACACAAGAGTTTAGACCTGAACGACTTTGTAATTCATATACTAGTGATTCATGACCACCTGAACCAAATACCTTTTTGCTGACGACATGTTGACATGTCCCGGTAAGAAAAAACACAGGTGCAAATAATACAAGTGATGATGTTTGAATTCAGTTTCAGGGTCCTGGTATTTTGCCACTGCCGCCATTTGAAACTACCACAAACTGCTCCTGCATGTTTAGTGAAGGGACAGGTGAATGTGCTGTGTAGAGCAACATGGTTCCTCTTTGGAAAAAATCAAACTGTCTTCCGAGTTGCTGAGAAGAATCCTGTTACAAAGACTAGAGACAGAGGTGCAGTACACTGAGTTTTTAATCGTTTTATAAACTGCTAATGTAGCACATCCAATAGTATTAATCCCTACTATTAACCCTGAGCCTGACCTGTGTTTAATTAACAGTACTCACACTATTACATACATTTCATTTACACACTCTGCCACCTCCAATTTAAAAGTAATTAAAGCATATTTCAACCCTCTGTGGCTATAATTTCACCTATTTGATTTAATTTCAGCCGTGTCGTAGGATGTAGGTAGGATGTGAAACTCCTGAATCCCGACCAGTCACCAGCTAATTTCTTTCATTTGAATGTCCCATTTGAAGAAAATGTGCACTTGAACCTCAAATCCTGCTCTGGAAATCATTGTTCTTGTCTGAGGAAGACTTGACTGCAGGCCAACTGAACGCTCAATCACTCCTCAAAACTTAAAAAAATACTTATTGGTGTTACAGCTAGGCTAAAGTCAGATGTATTTTTCAGTATGTATTGTCTGTTCACGCTTTTCATCATATTTCTATCTCTCTCATTCTCTGAACTTTTATTTATTTTAATTTTTTTCTCATGTAAAGCCCTTTGTAACGTTTTGAAGATGCTGCATAAAAAAGTTAATAGTTATTCAAACTGATTCAAGATGTGTTTTAAATAGCACAAAATATAACAGTACACACACCTTATTCCTGAGCTTCTAATGATTAATGTATCTAATGTATGCACATCATCAGAAAGGTTCTCTGTTCGTTCTTACTCAGAGATATTTAGGATTCTGAACACAGACCCCTGTTTGATTTTATGCAATGGACTTTTTCCATATTTCAGATTAATTCTAATTCTAAGCCTCCGTGTTGAGGAGTGCGGGCTATGCAGGGATTCTGAAACCAACGCAGTATCTCAGTGTGTACTCTGTCACTTCCAGTTAACCAGAGTAAATGCTATACATTGTTGATGGGGAATCCCTGGAATATCATCCTTCTGCGCTTTCCCCCCACTTTTGGGAACTGCGGGTGGCGCTGTTTGGCCCCTGGTTCTTGCAGCAGAAGACACACGTTCCATAGCCACTCACACACACACACACACACACACACACACAAAGAGAGAGAGAGAGAGAAAGAGCGAGCATCAACACTCCCGACAGTCAAACACACATTGCATTGTCCCAAAGCTTGGAGAGAGGGATTTACCGGACCTTTTCTTCTCCTGTCTGAAACCTCACCTAAAATAGCGGATTGTGCTCTTTTGTTGCCTTTAAACCGGCTGATTTCCATAATCATGCACCGGTAGTCTGAGCGTGGATCTGCACCGGCTTTGACTGAGCTACACCTGCTCTCTCTCTCTCTCTCTCTCTCTCTCTCTCTCTCTTTTGTCTCACATCTCTGCAGCTCGCAGCCAGCCGCGCTGAGGAGGACGAGGAGGAGGAGCGGAGTGTACCTGACACCTTCAGCCGCGCGCCGCAGCTCTTCTCCCGCAGCAGCACCCAGCCAGGTCCGCCTCCTCCCCTCCCCTGGCCCGTCCGCGCGTTGCTTCGCCGGAGCTCTGCGCAGTTTGAACGGGGATCGCGGCTCCAGGTGACAGACCGAAAACTCTGAAAAAATTAGAAAATTGCAACAAAACCACTAAGGATCTCCTGAAAACTCCTGCTTCATTCATTCGTCCCGGAAATCTTCAGGATTTTCTGACTGACTGTAAGAAAATAAAGAACTACACTAGAAGATGCGTCTCCCGTTGCTTCTCTCCGTGTTGGCGTGCCTGTGTGCAGCACCGGGCCCGGTGGCCGGGGCGGACAAGAGCTGCACCGACCTGCGGCAGTTCTACACCGGGAAAGGATTCACTCTGGCAGGGGTACCCCTGACAGAGATCTCCGGTGAGTTTACTTCATTCAAAGAAAAACGCCCACACAGCTGAATGCACTTCACAACACTTAAGTCCGTTTTTAAGATATAGCTTTCTCAAATATCTCACTTCTCAGTTATGAGTTTTCTCTGACATCACCTTATTTTGTGGGGGTTTCTATCGCCTGTGGCAACAGTATGTTATATAGGGATTTACACTGTCTATAACATTTCTATTGCAATATTCCTTTATAATGCATATCCAAGATCTTTACCCCACATAAGAGTGAAGAGCTTGGTCACTGCATTGTGACTGGTTTGAATAAGGACACCATTCATGTTAATAAACCTGCACCTAAAGCTTTTTACCCAAGTTTTAAGTTGTATTAACTTATTTTAAAGGCACGTGTGCTCATATCAGGCTACAGCTCAGTCTTTGTGTCTTTTCTCCAGCCCCTCTACACACTCCTATCTTCTATTTCCCTCACTGAGCAACGCACCCATCCTAACCGAAGTGTTGCACGTCTCTATTATAGTCCTTTCTGGAGCATTTTCATTGTCTGCTGTGGGCAGAATTGCAGGTGGGTGTAAGCCATGCGTCTTAGGAAGCTATTTTATTCTATTCAGGGCCTTTTACGGTTGTTTGCTAATGTTTGCGCTGCAGGTGTGAGCAGCGTTTTATATAAACTGCAGGGGACAATACAGATTTGCTTTCTGCTCGTGGCTTCTGTAACTCCATGTTGAATAGCAGTAGCACACTAATGTGTTCTGGGGCATTTTTCATTGTCTGCTCTGCTCTGGACTGCAGGTGTGGGGTGTGCGTATGTGTGGTTCAGTAGATGCCGAAATAGCCTCTTTTGTCATTTACATGAACTAATAATTTAAGCTAGCCTCGGGCAAAATCCAATTACAAGCAAGCTTACAACACAAGCTGCTGTAACAAAGTTGAGTTGAACAAGGGAGGAGAGGGAGATTTGGGATGGTTATTCTATTCTATTCTTTTGTTTCAGCCTCGTACCCTCTCTTGTCAGTCAGTCAGCCATCCAACCGTTCAAGCAATCATGCATTTAATCAATCAGTCAATTACCTAGACTTCAATTAATCAATCAGCTGGACACTCAGTCAGTCGACCGGTCAGTCAAGAAGACGTCAAAGTCTCTGTATCTCGTCTCTCTGCACTCCACTCTTCACCAGTGCTGATTAATCTGTCTTGGCCTTGAGGAAAGTGCAGCTGGGGATTTTGGAATTGAGTCGTTTTCCCCTTTAAAGCAGTCATCTGTCGCTCTCTATCCCTCCCCGTATTCCACCTAAAGATGTCCAGAAAGAAAGCAGCGGCCTCCCAGAGGAGGAGATGAAAGAGAGGCGAGATTGAGGTGTGCCTATATGTTCAGTGTGTGTGATCTGAAGGTCATTTCCTCACAGTGTATCAATGAAAATGGGCGGGGGAGTTATTAATATTGGATGTGTGTGGGTGTGTGAGTGAAATACAGACTAACAACAAACAGACGAGAGTGAGGAAAAGACAGGTGGAGACAGAAACAGAAAGTAGAGTGGCAGACGGGGGGCGGGTTGACAGAGACAGAACAGGTGAGTCAGTCAAGGTCTCTGATGCTGCTTCGTGGACGACAGAGGAAGAGACCCGACACGAAGCTAAGCCCCCCGTTCTGTTAAAAACTCATCTGTTATTGACAGATGAAAAAACACAATGCTTCAGTCACTTGGACCTTGGTCTGCTCTAGTTATTTGAGCAGAAGTTCTTCCTTACCCCGAACCCATTAAAAACTGACAACCTGATAGGGACAGAAAAATGGCAGAATTCCCCAGAACAGGGGTTCTTCAATCTTCCTCATCTCAGAGACCCAAGGTTGGTAAATTTAGCTTTTCCCACTCAGGGAGAGACAGGCTCCTCTGCACTTCTTTGTCAGTGTCACTCTGTGTCACTCTGGAGGACGTCGGTGTCCACCAGGGTGAGATTTCATTTCATAAACCAAATGTCGGTGCAACTGGCTGAGGTAATCATGCCTTTTCTGCACCTTTACACCCATTAGGAGAAAAAAATAATCATTTGGATGATACAGATATATTGCAAACTGCAATTTGCATTCATTGTTACAATGGTTGCATTTTTCTTCCCACCATTATTCATGCAAGTATGTATTTGTACCAATAAGTGCACAAAATGATCTGCTTTCCATTCACAACAGTTTGCTTTTGGTATTTCTTTTCACTGTCGCCAAAGGTTCAGACTGACAGACCTGATTATAAAAACATTCAGGTTTGATGCCCCTGTCGCCTGTCACAACTTCTAAAAGGTCTGAAACCTGAAGGGCAGAGTAATGCTGGATGAATGTTTTAAGGATGAGAGAACTGGAATCCGTTTTCTCCAGATATGATACTCCAGTTAAAATAATCTAAACTGATAGTTTAATTACAAAATCATCATGAATTTAAGATTTAAGTTTACCTTATTTTAAATAAATGGTAGCCTTCTGTCCTGCCTGTAACTACATATTGATGCTCATGCACTGGACAGCTTTCCCATTCAAATGAAAATTGGAATCTAAGGGCTGTCTTACCTCATTACAAAGGTTATAAAAAAAACATGTTTTACTGCTGCAAAACATCCACATCAGAAGCAAAAACTGTTGCTTACAAATTAAAGCACAACATTGCTTGAATTTTTAATATTACTAGAATCACTCGTTTCAGCCCTGTGGCCTTCCTGTTCTCGCAGGCTCAAAGCTGGAGGGACAAGCAGTGTCCTAATGATTTGGGACAAGAGCCAGCTGTTGCCAGTCATGAGCAGTTCAGGATTAGCATTGTCTGCAGAGCACGTTGGTGGTGGGTTACTTCAGTTTATCCACATATTTTGGTCACAAATCCCTAAATATGCAGGATTCCTTCAATACTGTTGTTTAAGAAAAATAACCCTGATTTTCTACAAAACCCTTTCATAAATCAAATAAATGTGACATTCAATGCAAATATTTGATGCTTAACAGTTTGTAGTTTGGATTTTCTACTGCAGACACATTTCCTTACTGTAAAACAGTATTGAGGTTTGATTCGTAGCCCTTTCCTCTCTATTTGTACTTCTGAGGTCAGCAAACATCTATGGCACCGTTTGGCAGTCACAACAGTGAGTGATACAGTGTCAACAGCACAAAAGTACATTGCACATTTGTTAAAAAGTGAATTCTGGCAACTATAACTCCTACAAACTAGTCAGACTTCACTGACATGCAATTAGTTGTTGCGCAGGGGGAAAAGTATTTTAAGCCCGGCAATCAAAAGCTTCCATCTGTCTCGCCTGTTTTTGTTCCCAACAAACAAAGATGGAACAGAGTTTAGAAAATGTACATGCAGATTCAGAAAGGAAGTGTATAATCTGAATATACAGTATGACAATCTGCAACTGTGAACACCTGAAACACAAAGTGTATATTAGTCTGGATATGAAATGTATGTTACTAGCAGGTATAAACAGTGTGAGAGACCTGTATATGTTAGTGGATATGATAAATATCACAATTTCAAAGTAAAGGGTGTGTAATCTGACGAGCAGATGCTCTTAATTCCTGCCCAGAGTTTAAAAAAAGCCCCTATTCTTCTCACACCTATTGTCCTATAGGCTTAACACCATGTGAATGGAAGCTGTCTATCCTGCTGTCTGCTGGTCTGTCTTTGTGCCTGCGAGCGTTTTTAACTCACACACATTATACCCTTTACCTGGTCAATAGTTAAGGACTAGCTCGTCCTATAGTGTGTGTGTTTAAAAGTCAGTGAAAGCCAACACCTCCTCCAGGGAAGACATTTAGTTTCATTCACACATGCAGAGCAGCACACACCCATGTGATCGGATGACACACAGAAACGGAGAGAGACTATATGTTTGCTGCACGCTTCAGATTCTGTATTGGGAGGTATTGAGTTTTGACGCCTGTGTGTGTGTTTGTTGTGTAGCCTACATATTGAGTATTTGACACGTTGCTTGTTTGAAAGAACAGGGGAGAGGATGTGTGTTCGAATAACAGCGAGTTTAACATGATACACTGTGCTTTAGGTAAGATTACGTGTAGATTAGGATACATTACAGGTTTGGCTACCAGTCGATAACTCTTTAACAAGGCTCAGTCAACTGGGGAGCCTCCATTCATTTACATTAACACAATGTCAATGCCTGTTCTTGAGAGTACATAGGGCTGATGAATAATTCAATATTTTCATTTATTAGTTTAGTTTCCATCCATATTTAGTGCAATTATTTTACAGAATTTAAAGGAAATCTGCAATAAAAAACGCAAATGAATCCACGTTTCCATCCTCCACTCTTATAAATCGACATAAATCAAGACTATTGGAACGACTTCAACGACGTCATATTAAAATTCAGTCATATCGTCGACTGTGATGTGATTTTTTGATTTTGCTATCTGGTAACATCATTAGCATGAATGTTGGTGTGCATGCAGTAGTAGAGATTTTACAAATCTTGATTTTTTACTAATCAGTCAGTCGAATTTAGTAGTCAAATAATTAATTGATCGCCAACAGTTTAGCCAATCAATTAATTAGTAAGAGTAGTTTAGCAAATAAAAATGCCAAAACATTCTGGTTCTGAGGATATGATATCATTGGGTTTTGGACTTTTTAGTTTAGACCAAACAAACAATATGAGCTGTAGCCTTAAAAGTCGCCCTGATGAAGACCCTATGTGGTGAAAACTAGTCTGGGTTTAATGCCCGACTAAATAAAAGTCCCAATAAAACTTCTCTCCTTGCTCTGCCTGACAGTGCCTGAAGAAGAACATTTCTTTTCTATGTATCTTACGTTTCCATGACCTGTGGGAATACTGCCATATTACAAAGCTCAAGAGAGAAAGCTACACGTGTGAATTTAAGAATTTAAGCCGGCATCAGTATTTCACAGTCTACCTGCTGGACATCTGGTGACGTTGTGTTCATATCTGCCCACAGCGTCTGAGAAACCACTGTGTGTGTGTGTGTGTGTGTGTGTGTGTGTGTGTGTGTGTGTGTGAGCGTTAACGACGTATGTGTGTGAAAGGGGAAACTGATACTGTCCGTCATCTGTCACACATCATATGCTCACTCAGGCGCTCGCAGCACACGCCACCAAGTGGAACGCTGAATACCCAGTCCACATACACGCACACACACACACACACACACACACACAGTACTCTTTTCTAACTTTTGCACTCCTCTCTCTTCCTTTCCCTTGTTGTCTGTGTTATTCCTGCTTCCATCTCTGCATTGTTTTGCTAGACAGGCTCAGATCTGTGAGTGCGGGGTTGTGTCTGTGTCTGTGGTGTGAGAGAGAGGGGCGGGGTGGGGTGAGAGGGTTTGGTTGGCAAGATCTGTTAAAAGCAGAGCTGTGAATCTTTCATGATGTCTGAAGCAGCTACATGAGAGAGACAGACAGAGATAGAGGTGAGGATGTGAGGAGAGCAGACCAGAAGGAGGATGAGAGGAAGAAGAGAGGAGGTTCTGCCTTTCCTGTCTTCTCGCCTTCATCCTCTCTTCATAGACGTGGCTTGGATGTAACTACAACTGGTTCTATACTGATCCCGGCTCCTGCGCTCCACATGTCATCATTGTCTGATGTGTTTTATTAGATGCTTACAAATGCTTTTTTCTGTGCAGCGTCGTAGAACTGACTGTCCACTAATAAATGCCTCCACCAAACAGTGATTTTCCAATCATAGATTAGCAATGGGCTAATATTTCATGTTTAGGATTTCTTAACATGCCAAAACCATGTGCATGGGATTTTTAGTAAGAGCAATACTCATCATGTAAAGAGTTTGGAGGATGGTTAGCTGATAAGATTTGTCATTTTATATGGCAACAGTTGCTAGCCAGACAAGCTCTTGTCTACTTCTGTCTGAAATCAATGATCAATTATTTTCTAAAGAATTATTAATGCCACCATTATTGTACATTGCATATGTGCCATGCCAGAAGAATCCTCTTTATAGTGTTGAAGCTTGTTGTTCTATGTAATGTAGCCATATTAATAATGCACACTTACATTCTTCATATGAACCCATTGCTATTACCCTGAATGACTGCGGGTAAAGACCCAGATTATATTCCTCCATTGC
The DNA here is from genome assembly GCA_036024295.1 of Nannoperca obscura. Lineage (NCBI taxonomy): Eukaryota > Metazoa > Chordata > Actinopteri > Centrarchiformes > Percichthyidae > Nannoperca > Nannoperca obscura. The sequence goes on from JAVQJL010103578.1 coordinate 25,242, forward strand.
CAACATATAATCAAATGAAGTAAATGCAAGGGCAAGAGTCACAAAGCCCTCCTGCATCCCCATTATCATCACGTAAAATAGGAGTGGTAGGTCGAGGAAAAAAAAAAAAAAAAAAACAGGAGCAAGGCAACCGTTAGATGCCTTAACATCAATCTTTGCACCTAAAATCAATGTGGTACAAACCAGTATCGTTTCTCAATAACCTCTGTCTTTCTTTTCCTCTGCATTCCTCCCACTCCCCCCCCCCCCACTGCTCTAGTTCACACCTCTTCTCCTTGTTCCCTCTCTTCCCTTTAATGTTTACTTCCTCCTTCTTACCAGCCGCTATTTTTACTTTCTCATCCTCCCCATCCTCCTCCCAGCTCTCCTCTCCTGCGGCCGCCCGGCGGGGCCGCGCGCGCCGCGCCGCGGGCGGGCGGGCCGGGGGGGGGGGGGGGGGGGGGGGGGGGGGGGGGGGGGGGGGGGGGGGGGGGGGGGGGGGGGGGGGGGGGGGGGGGGGGGGGGGGGGGCGGGGGGGGGGGGGG
>JAVQJL010103581.1:0-22950 GCA_036024295.1 Nannoperca obscura
CACACACACACACAAACACACACACACACAAACACACACCCACACACACACACACAATTCTTTTTCAGCTAGACTTGACCTTCTGGATCACATTTTTGTGTGATGGTCAGATAAAAAAAAAAGCTTTGTTCCAGATACTCAAAGCACTCACAGGCTTTACATTTCACATACGTCACTTACAGAGGCTGCAGAAGATCTGTTTAAAGCAAAATTCACTCTTAAATTCATCCTTCTTGCGTTCTTTGTGCACTCATTCATTAACTTACACTCTAAATCCCAAATGAAAACTGACGTAGAGATTGTGTCTTCACACACTGTGTAGGGCTAGTCACAGGCTGGCACTGGTGTGGTAAAATGCCCAAGGCCACGTTTATATAACTAGTTTCCTAACACGAGAATGGGTCACACTCATGCTGCAATTATGACACAATAGAAAAAGAGACACAGCGGGAAAAATAATAAAAAAACAAAAAGTAACAAAGTGTGGTTAAAATGCTGAACAGCTGAACAAGGGATAATTTGTAGCATAAATGTCCTCAAGCCAGAAGAGTGGGCATGATACACTGTTGATGTCACCACACACAAATGGTGCTTGTAATTCCAACAGGGTGAGTTCAAATGAAATGACATAATGGGACATACTAACATCTAAAAGGTGGGCAGTGGGGGCAGAAAGCAAGAGACACTAAGGTAAGGATGTTCACTCTATACACAGAGTAATGCTGAGACAAAACACACCAGCACTGGCCTGAGGGAGATACCAAAATGGGGACAGGAGGAAGAGAACAAGAGAGAAGAGGCAGTCATCAGTGTTTGGAGGGAGCAGAGAGGTGATTCCCTGCCCTCAAAGAAAGGAGGAGTGCAGCTAGTCCACAAAAACCTTCCCAGTGAGGGGTTTGCAAAGCCAAAGACACGAGATCAACTCCATCGTTATATATGCAGTATGATCATGTTTACAGTATATTCTCATGCCAGCAGTCAACCAACAGTACATAAGGTCATCTGACTGCTTAGAAGTACACTAAACATGGCAGCAAATGTCTGTCATTTCCTGCATGCAAGATTCAAGAAAGGGCCATTTGTCAATCTACCACATCAATGTTTCATATATTGACTGAGCAGTCACAAATGGCTTGGCATTCAACGAGATCACCACATGTAGAAAAGTGCATTACATTGGTTTTAAAGTGAGCAATAGAACTACAGTGGCCAATGTAGTTCAGCCAAAATGTTAAATTAATAAAAACAGACTAAAGTTAGGCATCTCTTGCAGAAAAAGAAAGTTAAGAAAATGAAATCTTCTTATATACTCAATCAAAGGTGTTTCTTCTGAGAGTCTTGGTAAAAGTAGTAATGTTTTCACAACGGCATCTTCAGGCAGTCTGCAGTATCAATATCAGGGCTGATCAAGACAATTTCTTAATGGAACTGTAACAGCTACATAAAGCCTGACTCATCTTAACCCATTTGGCTGCGGGGTAAAGTGGCTTGTCAAATCTGCCCCAAAGTGCTCTGTTAAAAAGCCATGAACATGTTTCTAATGCGCAGCACTGCAAGTGTGCAGTGGCCCTAACAAATAAACTGCAGGAGGCAGTTTCAATGAATGACAAACATGAACAGCAAAGTGAGCAGAGCTGCTTTGAGTCACAAAATAGTTTGCGTTTGCCTCAATTTCAGCGGCACTTTGCAGATGCAGCATAACCTCTAAAGTGCTGCTGTTATTTAAATTCCTGTCCAAATATTCACGCAAAAGAAATTCCAGAATGACACTCCTGTCTCCATGAACATGATACAAAACACTATGAGAAATCATAAAGCCATTCAGACCAAAGATTTAAGTTGAAACTTGCAACTACTTGCAATGCAAGATTCTGAAACCCAGTTTACACCAATGCTGCTAGATGAGACATTGTTTTGTTTCCACAGCTGTACTTCTGTTCTAACTGCCAGCTTTTCTGGCATTTTTCTTGTAGCTGGATGTAATTTGTAGCATCTTAAAAGTATAGTGGTAGGGAGTTACTTGCCACATGTTGCATTTCTAATATTGATGAAACAACAAAAACACAAATAAATTAGGGGTTTGTGATGATCACCTGACTTCACTATGAGCTGATTGGCTATGGAAACAGGTGACGTGCCTTACGTTCTAAAACCAGCCAAGCTGGCACCATCAGCCTGCACCATCAGCCGGCACCATTGAGCTGAGACGGGCCAGTTCACAGTGCTGCACCTTTCACTGCAAAGTTCTAAAACAGCCTTAAAGTAAAACTGGCTATGTTTTCTTAATTCAGAGCTACTCAGCTGTATCATGTCTGTTTTTTGAATTGGCTTTACCCAACAACAACAACAACAAATCAACTTAGCAGTAGCTGAAAAAACTCATCATGTTTCTCTAGAAGAAGTCAGCACCTTTTAATCAGTATCCTGATTTTGCTTTACAGCAGTTTCATAAATGCAGCAAACTTGATGTTGAAAGCTGTAAAGAATTAATCATAACCACAAACCTTCTGTTCATCATGAAAACAAACTGAAATTTCACACTTTGCTTTCCTGTAAATAGAAGACGTGAGCAAGCAAAGGAGCCCACAACAACTCATCTCCTGCCAACATACACAAAGCTGATAATGAGTGACTCATCAGTGCTAATTTGCTTGGATAATTTTATCAGCAAATTTCACAGGCTTGAATAAACCTCACCATGGCAGAACGGGTGAACAGCATAAAGCTACATGGTCAACTGTCAAAGATATGCCATGTTGTGTATGTACCGAAATGTCGACGCCCATCTACATATTTTTGTTGTTGTTGTCACAACCCCACTGATCATTGTAAGGAAGAACACGATGTATTTGAACTTCATTCAAGTTATCTTACTGCGGTAACAGCAATCAAAGAAAGAATATACCACTATCAATACAGTCTTTAAAATAATGACAAAATGTGATGTTACCACTTATTATTACCACTTAGCTCACGTACTCTTTTTGCTATTTACATTAATCCTAAAATAATGAACTTTGCTATTAAAAACATGACATATTGGTAACCATCTTGTCCAAGCAGTGTGGCTCTGACTACAGAGCCAGCCAACCAGCTGGAGCATTTGGAAATACGTGTGTGCATGTGTGTAGCAGCATGTCGATTTGGCATAGACATTCCATATTTCAGTTTTGATTTCAGTTCTTATATAATGGAGATCGTTTCAGAAAAATGCGACCGCAAACTCATGCCATGACGCAGTCATGTTCAAAGTGCCCACTGCTGCAGGGAGAAAACAACATCACTACAGCTCATAAATGTTATTCACTGAATGGATCCATAACACACACAAGCATACACTAATAACACTCCCTACACAGACTACTGCAACAAACTGATCTTTAGAAATGACTACAGATGGATCTGTAGAACTTTTATAAGGTTTTATTACCTGTAATACATCTGTGTACGTTTTCATCAAAGCATTGACTTTGCTTGTGTTTCAGTCACGGATGGGTTATTCTGTTTATAAAGTTACAAACACTTACAGTATATTACATTGCAAACCTAAAGGTTCATTTTCACACAAGATCCCACATGACTAACGGACAGATTTAAAGTCATTAACTCTCAGTTCGAGGTTGCAAATTCATTTCTATACAGTAGTCCCATTTGATCCATGTTTATTTGTTTTCTTTCTTCTCAAAAAATGAAATAAAGATTATTTCAAAAGTGTGACACGTGTGATAACTGGCTCACTGCACTGGAGAATCTGTTTTCCAGTCAACACCAGAAATATTGCAGTAGGCAGTGTGTGTCTGTGTGAGAGAGAAGGGGAGAGAATGAATACATAGTGAATCATGTGGTTCGAGGCGCTGCACGTTTTAGCATCGCCTACGGAGAACCACCATCTACCATGGTGTTAGGCTGGGGTTATCCTTGCCAACCCAAATCTAAGGTGGCTAAATTTGTATAATTTTAAAATGTATTTTTAAAAACATAAAACCACCACCTGAAAAGCAAATCTTTCTCATTTCAGAATATTGAAGTGGGGTTTTGCAGCTACAACATTACTTGGTCTGGTATGACCACTAGATTATTGTGTCTAATTTTAGCTAATGTTACACATTCCCCAGCGACAGAAAAGTTTAGATACAGGTTCACCACTACAGCCCTACCACTGAGGTAGCTGTAGCATTTGTGTAATCCATTTTAGCCATCCTGTCCATTTGCCTGCTCTACCCTTCTGCTTGGCTACCCTTGCTGTGTGGCGGTAGGGGGTGCTAATCTTGTTGAAAACCTGGAGTGCACACAAACAGCTCATGCATGCACAATGTCTGATATACACTCCGTCTCTATTAATATTTGAAATCCTGCAGTTCAATCTCTTTCTCCCATTCTCCCCTTCCCCTGCTACTCTGAGAGCAGCTTCATGCTATCCATCTTGTTGGTATCAACTGCTCCCTCTGTGAGACGGGGGATGCTCAGTGATTCAAGTGGAAAGTGAAAATCTCAGACTCTGTCATCATGCGTGGTTGCAAAATGCTTTCTCAAACCCAACATAATAGGAGAATTTGTTTTCCAGGGTGGTGAAATATTAGCCATGCTGCTCTGCACTGTAACCATATGCATAGGGTTAGGGTGTTATCCTGGAATAAGGTATATCGGGACAGGGTATCATTTTCATTGCTGTCACATGACCTCTTTTCTTTAGGTTATAGACAGATAAAGCAAAAAAGTTGGTCACTCAACAGAATGCAATTGAATGCAATTACAGTTTTTAGTACAAAAGTACATTTCAGTCAACTTCCTCTGGAGAACTTTTGTTTTACTGCAGTATACACGGTTGATCTTTGGGGGCAGTTTGATTTCTGCTTTTTTAATCTGTGTAATAGTGTACATTTGGATGCTTTTATAATGTGGTTGTTAACTTAAAATTAAGTATTTATTAATAGTACTGCTTCTATGGTAGTCATTTGTACCTATAAGTAGATGACACACATCTACCTAGCTCTACATCTCATCTACATATAGGTCACTTGCTACACTATAGTTCCATAGATCAATTCCCAAGTATGTTGACTATCATCTTAAAAACATAGCAGCTATTACAAGAATTGGGTCCAAGTGTGACATAAATAATAGGATCCCTGCTTCTCTTTCCAGCTGGTCGGAGTATTTTTCAGGTCTCCCCAAACACCTTCAATTTATAGCTTGGGTCCTAAAAAAGACAAAGAAAACTAAACAAATCACACCAGTTGTCAAGTGTCTGCACTGCTTTCACAGACTACAGTTTAAAATACTACTGCATCTTTGACCAAACCACATCGCTGACTATGTTGTTACCATATGAACCCCACTGGCCTCTCCTTTCTTTTGGTAGCTTTCTGCTTCCCAGAGTCCAGAATAAACATGAAAAACCTGCATTTAGTTTCTACACACCACATAGCAGAAGAAAACTTCCTGAAGATTTTCCAAAGTCTGACTACCTTTAAAGCAATATTGACAATATTCTATTCTACTGTACCTTTGACCGAATCTCCACAATACTCCAGCTTACTTTTGAACTTCCTTTATGTATTCCTATATTTTTAATTTGTGTTTTAATGCTTATTTAATGCTTCTATGTGTGATGTCAAGTACCTTGAATTGCCTTTGGGTATTAAATAAACCATTGTCTATAGAAGTTTAATTGAGGTATAACATGTAGAACTATGCCAGAGACCGCAATCTCCATGTGCACAGCTGATTGTAATGAATGGTGATTGATTCAGAAGGTAGGCCTGAAAGGTTAATACGATTAACAATAAAATAATTGCAAATTTATGAAAGCTTAGGCCAAAACGTCTGTGTGAGTTACTCCCCTGTGTATCATTTGAGTGAAGTTAATAAAATAATAAAATGTCAGTGTCTTGAAGCTGGGTTTCTGAGCACTTTCACTCTGGTGTGTATAACCCCACTGTGCCTTTTCTGATGTTCACACACTGATCCTCTGAGGATTTTTGCGATAATGAGTATCATTATTTTGTAGGCCTGAGCCAATTGCACTATAAAACCAATTTAACTACTTCTCTACTGCTGTTAAACACTACCATTTACGCACAAACATGAACAAGAGAATGTACATGTACAGAGTTGTACACAAAGACAACAAATGCACTACCATTCTTTCTTCATCTCTCACACACACACACACACTTGCAGTCACTATATCCAGAGTGCTTATTATAGCTTGCCCATTAATCAGCGACAGCTGTAATTATACTAATTCCAGTGTGTAATCTGATCAAGGTAAGGAAGATCAAATCACAGCCTTTATGTCCTGCTAGGCTTTAAGGGAGTCTTAGTAATGGTGGCGACAGCAGTGAGGTTGTAATGAAATTGGTTTAGACCAAAACAATCTGATTTGACTCGGTATGCAGGGGGGCAAAGTACAAGCCTGTGTGCAAATGAAGCTTTCTCTGTTGTCTGCAGGCCATTATGCTTTTAACAATGTTTATATTGTTAGAATCAAATGCAACATGCAAGGAATGGTTGGCTATCTACAGTGAAAACTATGTAGTCATCTACCAATTGTCTGGGCCTCGGAGGCTGGTGCGGACAGAATCCAGGTGCAGACGTTTGTAACAAAAATTCACTCTTTATTTAGAGGACAGGAAAACCAATATAACAAATACAAACTGATCACTGGAGGAACAAACTCATCTCCAAAAACAAAAACTGGCATGGCAGTGGAAAAACCCTAAGCTAACTATTTCAGAAACAAAGATCTAATTCTAACAAAGGTAGCGGCAATACAATCTTTCTAATCTCTCACCCAGGACCTGGAGTAATTAGTGTGACATGAAGAGACGATCTGGCGCAGAACAGAGGAAAAGCAGCTCTTAAATAACCTGTGCACCAGGTGAGAACAATTCAGTTTGATGACAGGAAGTGAGAAGGTAGAGAGGACGTGATAACCAAAATAAAACAGGAAACAACTAAATACCGACCCCAGCACCAAACTTCAAAATAAAGTACGGGACGTGACACCAATGTTTAGCTGGACTTTGTGTTCACTGTCAACTGGAATCCAAACACGTTTTAGTTGCTTCAACAACCAGGAGTTTTCAAATATATTTGAAATATTATTCAATATAATATATTTAATATAATATAAATATTCAATATTTGTATTCTTACCTATGCTGCTTGTCCAGTCGAAGACACAAAAAAAACTATAATTAATTACATATTTCTATTAATGCAAGAGCTGATAAAAAAAGAAAAAAACCCTGAATCAAACAAAAAGTTGCTGTTTTAAGTTTGTATTTTGTGGCATGCAAAGCAAGCTTGTGTAGTAGCTTTGTCCGTTTCTTTCTTATGTTGTTCTGAGGTTTATATTAGATTTCAGGAGACAGTGTCAAGTGGAGGCAAATACTAAATGCAAGAGAATATCCTTATTATTTAGTTTTTTTTACACAAGTCTAAACTAGAATTGATGCCAATCTGACAGTGATGAGCCCGACAGACATGGCCTGTTTTATCTGTAGAAAGGTAATAAGATATTTCTCACTCTGTTATATGGGCTGTGTTAGTTACGAGACTGTTTGCTATTTTTCAGTGACTCTATATGAATTTCAGTGCAATGTTTTCAAACGTGTGTTCACGCACCTCTCTGTGTTCGGTGTGTGGCTGACTGAGGAGAGTCTTTTGTCTAGACTTGAATCCATCTCCCGACAATAATGTCTGTAACGACAGATAACTAATGTAGACCTGCGTGATGGATTTTTATGAATGCGTTTCCATGAGTGGTACAGTTTTATCTGTGCGCCTGTGTGTAATTAAAGTGTGAGTTGGGTGTCAGATCAGCTCATCTTTAATCACCTTGCCAAGCTGGTGTTAATTGGCAACAACACATTCTGTTGAAAGTCGATATGTGAATATATGTGTTTGTGAATGTGTGCGTGTTTCTTATTGTAATGTAAAGCAGCTCAAGTCTGAACCAGATATGAAAATGAATACTATGTATTTATGTATGTATTACAATTAACTTTTTTGGGCCCCGATCCCGATCTGAGTCCTTTAATACTGACTGATTTGATACTTCTATTTACCTAAATGTTGATTAACTATGTGTCTGACACACCGAAATAATAACTATAGCTACTAAATGCAGCCCATTCACCTGCTATTTGATACAAATACTGGAGGTCCTGGTTTAAAACTATATAGTTTAAGCTCAAAGCTGAAACATTTTATATAAGTTTAAATAGAAAAATGTGACTTCTGAAACTGATGCAATGCAATCTGCTACAGATAGTACAACCTTTGAAGAGTACAATTCAAGCATTTTTCATGCCCTTTCAAGGTACCTAAACCATACAGTTTCAGACTCTTGAAGCCTTCACCATCTCATCAAAATTTAGTTTAAATTCCAGGAGACAACAAATATATGTAATGATGGGATAGTTTCATTGAAAATATTGAAAGAGTTTTGGTTTGATTGTGTCAACTAAACACCAGATTATGTTTAAAATCAAGCATTTATCAAGGAGTATATTTGTATTCAAGCATATGCCTAACCTTGAAAACATTAACATTAAGCATTTTCCAAATGGTCAACACATTGTACAAACCCTGTAGAGAGGACGCACCACTTGCAGGTGTACAACGCCAGTGTTGCTTCCTTATAAACAATATTTGGCACAGTATAGACACCAACTCGCTGAGAGCACACAAACAGCAAAGTGTTATTATGGCCTGTGAATGCAATTAAAGTTAATTAGTTAAATGAAAAATGTTGGTTATGTTCTGCGTTCGAGTAAGAAAATGAATATTGACCACTTTATATGGAAAGTATTGTCCTTGGTATGGGCCTTAGGAATCCAGTATCATTCAGACTCTATTAGACACTCTGCTAGTCACATAATCAAAACACCACAAATGTATTATCGTACTCATACTGACTATGTACACAACATGTCAGCACCAAATAATAATACCTAGAGTCAACGTTTATCCCAGAAGTATACAGAACTGATGTTACAGCAAAGATACGTAAACACAACCCTGCCATTGTAGTCATATGAAGTTTAATCACGGTTCCAGATGCACCAAGTGCCATCTGTAGTTTGTGCAGTGTAAAACAGATGTCAGTGAGACAGTAAGCAGACTGACTCTGCTGGGTTGAATCTACACTATCAGTGAGAGCAGCCCCTTTTACAGCTTAACCCCAATGACTACATTGTTTTTACATCTGGTCACCGCTTCCACTTCCAGGTTCCAATACACATGTGGTGTACTATGATACCAGATCCATCCGTCTCCTGGATGAAGTCAGATGGATGGAAACCAGTGTACACGGACGCTGTACTTTTGTATGACGACTAGTGAGCTGGGTAAAAAAGAACTGTGAGAGAAAGTGAGAAACAGATCAGCAGAGTGTGGGCGCAGAGTGTGAAAGAAGGCAGGTACTCTCCAGTTGGATTCTTCAAATATAAATACACGCTAATCATGGTGATACAGTGTTGTGAAGCACTCCAGCTACTGGATCATACAAAACATATGGTGTTGAAGCGTCTGCTGAGAGAGACGCCAAAATACAGTAACTATAATTCTACTGAAATATAAAACACAAATAATCAAAATCAGCTGCTTTCCAAAAGCAACATTTGAGGGAAATGATTTATGAGGATGAGTGTATGAGAAATGTTCGAGTGATGTTTTGAACAGAGGACAAATTAAGGCATTCATGGCGTGGGGGGAAAGATGTGAGACATACTGTGTGAGGTGAAAGGGACATGTGCATGCCGGTGTTCTGGAAATAACAGGAAGTTAGTTAACGTAGTTCACACAGCTCATGGAGGAAGTAAGGTACTTTAAAACCTTTAGTGCCAGCTTGCCCCAATTTGCGTCCAAAATTGTACCTCTTCTAACAGTCATGACACATGCATGACACTTTCCAAGAATATCTCTTTTATGTTTTCTTCGGTATCTAAGCTATTTAGCAATAGTTGCTAATAGCTAAATCAGCATACGTTTAATGGTGTCAAAATGTTAACAAATATAAGTGTGATTTTGTCTGAGGGGCCCACAGTGTGTGACTTGGAAAACCCCTAGTGTGGGACATTGATTGCAGATAATCTTTAATTGGCAAATATATATATTTTAAACTGTGAAGAAGAGGGATTCTTTTGGGGGGCAGGAATTGAACCGGCGATGCTGTGGTTATGTGGGTACTGTAACAACTCAGCTAGCAATGTGCTCCAACAATTTTATTGAAAAATATTGAATTCCTCATCATTTGAGAGGACTGGAACTCAATAAATGCTTCAGTAACAGAATCCTAAGCAATGTGGGGAGCAGTTTTAACGGTCCTTCACTAATGTGGGTCAAACCAGCAGGTTTGCTATCAAAATTTCAGTAGACTCCACATGGCTGTCCACTGGGTCAGCCGAGGAATTACATTTATAAGCTGAGGATTATACCTTAGCAATAGGTTTATAATATGTGTAGCTCCACACACAGTAAATGTGTGTTTGAATCAATGCGCGTCTTCAGACAAGAAAAAAGTGGAGATGGCAAAGTAAACTCAAACCATGATTCTGACTTGTCCAGCCACATAGCAGACCTTCTCTCAGCTTTATACATAGCACAGATTCTTTCTTTTTTTGTGACACCACAACACACAACCCTGAATTATAAGTCCCAGCTGTAGGACCAAAAGGTCACCCTTCCAGCATTTCCCATTGCATTTCATTGCCGCACTGCTCTGAGGCACAAACAAACTGCGTGCTTATGACACCGATGAAATATTGCTGGCCCAGTTCCTGGTGGCATGAGGGTTAAATCATCTGAGGCAGCCACCTTTGTAGAATAAATGATAAAAAAAATACAATAAATAATTATTAAATATTATTGCATGCAGCTATAACCATAGCCATCTATAACCTGCAACAATGACACAAAGCACAATGTACTTTGGGATGTGTAAATTACCAATAGCTGATTTATAGTGGATTCATCAAGGGGATGCTCCAAATGTAGGGATTGGAAAGCCTCTCCAGATTTCCCCTTGCTGGTACAGGTATATATTCATAATGGCACCAAAAATGTGAAATATTCTTCCTTGTCTTCATATACCTTGTGCTCTGGTGTGGAAATAAAAGCCACAAAAGCAGATCTAAAACATGAGCATTAGCATCTCACTGAACTGTATACAAAAACATACACCTCGAGTGCCACAATCTTTTCACATGTCCGTCTTTCACTGCTAACCGGCAGCAGCACAGCAAACTGTGGCTGGATGAGAGTTGGCTATCTTGCCAACACTGCACTAAATATTCATTACAATAATGGAGCGGAGGTGGAAGCGGGAGGGCAGGATGCCACGGGTGGTGTTTTGTAACGACACAGGCTTCAGGAATGTTGCTGCCATAAACACACACACACAGAGTACAGGACATTGGTTAAAAATGCAGCATTATAACTAATGGAAATGAACAGCAGCTTTGGCTCACACGTCTGCATGTAGCATGATAGTTTTGCAGTTTGACGATGTAAGCGAACAAATATGTGCAAAATATGCGCGGCTGTGGCGCAGGAGGTAGGGCATGTCGTCCATCAACTGTAGGGTTGGCGGTTCCTCCTGTCCATGCGTCGAAGTGTCCTTGAGCAAGACACTGAACCCCTCCTGATTTGGAAGTCGCTTTGGATAAAAGCTAAATGTAAATATATGTTGTGTGTGTGTTTGGGATAATGATAATGATACAGAAGCTAATGCCGGTCATGCTGTCTGTGGTTTAAGAGTGTCTGCTCCACAGGAGTGAAGGATGAGCGAGCCAGTATGACGCAGGGCTGACAATGTTGTTTTATGCCTTTGTACTTTCTACTTTTTCCTCCACCTTTGCCCTGGGAGAAATAAAATAAAAAAAGTCCTCATAAAGACAGCATGGTGCCATCACCTGAGTGCCGCTGCGCACGGCCCCCATGTAGCGACCTGTGGTAATCAGAATCTTCTCAAGGTGGCCCTCCTTCTCTACCTGACAGTTCCTTCCCCCTAGCACCCAGCAGGAAAATGGAGACTATTTAAGAGGAGTGCAAGGGGGGCGGTAAATGTCTCCTCTTGTCAATAACACCACCAGTGCCTGAGCTGTTCTGGCTCTCCACGAAAAATAACTGCTCCATGTCACTTAAAGTGTATAGCAAAAAATACAAAAAAATTTGAAGAGGAGAGGGATTTAGTATTGCACATCCATAAAATCAACAGACTTACGAGAGACAACATTTTAAAAGAATGGTCAAAACTGATACAAAAGAGACCAAGACATCCTGACTTTTAATCCCTAGCTCAATTTCCAAAAACAATAGATCCTATACTTTCCATAATGCAACTTAATGGTGTCTGTTGTAACAAAGGCTTTCAGTTAAACAAAAGTAAACTCCTGATAACATCATCAGGTCCATCAGAGGATATTATACAACCACTTTACAGGCCGAGCAGTACACCCAGTGATGAGTAAACTGTCCCTTCATGTTGTGGCGGTTCATGCACTCAAGATGAAGATCAAGGGGACATGGTTACATACTGTATGTACTGTACTGGACATAAATGTATTTCCATGCCCTATAATTAATCATCCTTACACAACACAGCAAGTGTTTTGAGATAAGTGGAGGAGACAGGCAAGGAGAGACAAAAAGAGAGGGAGGAAGAGTCCAGGATCCCCTGATATTTGAGCCATTCTAAAAAAACGACACACTTGAGCAGAGATATGAATTGTACTCGTCAAATTCTTCAAAGACCAAAGCAAGGAAAAGAGAGCCCAAAGTGCCTATAGTCACTTCTACGTAAAGGTGAACAGCAGGGGTCACGTGACTTGGAATCAGGTGTACATATGAGTTACACTGCTGTTTATGAACTCTGCCTGGGACTGAATTTGAACCCTCTTCATTTCTGAACGATTGGTAACGTTACTCCTCACACTGGCACACGGTCACTGGAGTAACTTCAGGGTTGAAAGAGTCGCGTAGTCAGCACACTGCAACTTAGACACAATACTGAATTTGTTTTGTTCTCTTATAGCTAGCACTTGTCTTTTGTTTGGTCATACTTCAAGAAATATGTCCACCTTACATCACGTCATCTGGGAATCCCACTGTTGCACCTGTAAGTCACAGTGTGTACGAGCTAAAAGCCTGAAATATCACAGTGATGAACTCACCGTTCCTCTGAGTAGTCAAGGGGGATGCTGATTCCTTTGCAATCCTTTGCAGTCCACAAATGTCTCACACTGCAACTGTGGGGGAAAAAAAGGTCATTAACATATGTGTGATGTGGCTCTATACATAAATTATATTGGACTAGTTCATACACTATAAGGTCATTATGTTAATACCTTAAAATAAATCAAATAATAGCTAAATATAAAAAAAATACACAGGTATTTTGAGGTTATTGGATTTCTTCCTTTAAATATGTCACCAAAATGATTTATTTATTAATGGGTCTGGTTTAGAGTGATCCTGCAGGAAATCCTGTACCTAGTCGATAGGAACACTCTGCTTTTAACTGTAGTGCTGAAATAAGGCGTGACTGGTGTCACGCAAAGGGTGTATGATTTCTTGAAAGGAGTTGACACGTGACTTTTTTGAGGATATGCCACACATTCAACGCAAACAGCAATGAAAAGAAACAAGGCCAAGAATCTTCGCAGGCAGATGATACGTCACGGATCCCCACAACATAAGAACAAACCGCTGGCCAACACCCTCCTGACCCTGCCCCCGGGCGACTTGACTCCAACCAGCACCAACCACAGCAAGACCACAACAAAACAGCACTTAGAACAGAATGGCAGAAAACAGCCAAGACATCCACAGAGACGTGGGAAAAGGGAGCAGATGTTTCCCCATTGTCCAATCACATTAGTAACAGCGGTCCCACTATTGCGGACACAAGGCTATCTAGCTATCTTGAAACCTAAAAAATGGAGATGACACTGGTGAGGTTTAGCATGAACTGAACCTGAGTTTCAGGCTTCTAAATAAATAAAAAGAGAGTGTCCCACACTGCCCAGCCAACCAACCCGTCCTTCAATAGTGACAACCCCAGAAAAGAGAAAAAGATACAGGTTCAGGCATCCCAAAAGTTGCAAAAGCAGCACATTTATTGACTGACCAGGTAACATACATGTGCAATGGAAGGTCATGTATCGGTATTATCACGTATATATGTAAAATGTAAAACTAAATGGTCCTAAAAATAAATTAGATTCTTTAACACTTTACACTCATGCATTATACTCTAACAAAGAAATTCCACCCTGAAAAGAGAAAAAAAAGGCTAGTAGGGTGAGAGCTGCAGACCATATGGTATCTGCTCGGGCATATGGGCAACTTGGTTGGAAAAAAAGACACTGTCCCTCTACTGTCTTGTGAATATGTGTGTGTGTGTGTGTGTGTGTGTGTGTGTGTGTGTGTGTGTCTCCATCATCTGTATTCAAGACATCCACCAAGGTGCTCTATGCCTCTCTGAGCTGCCACAAGGATTTCTTGCACAGAAGTCACTTCCTCAAAGTTAGCCTCAATTTACATATTTTGCCATGCAACATGTTCCTGTGCATGTTACTATGCATATACTATAGTTTTCCATGCAAAACAAGTTCAGAAAAAGTTACCAAAAGCGTATTAGTCTTACATATCTAAGCATACAGTGCACAAAGCTCAGGTTATAGCAGACTAGCCCTACATGTGCTGTATCAACTGCACTCCATACATTCTTACAAAACATAAATTCAAACACCAGCCCTGCCAGAAGCTTTATGTTATATCACATGTACTCCACTACTACTAAAACTCCTCACTTCTGCTGTGCATATTTAAACTGATAGATCTAGGCTATATCTGGCCCACAAGCTCTGATGTAATGTAGATAAAACTGACTTTTTTACATGAATTGCCTTGAAAGGATTCTGTGAATGCAAAACACCAATAGAGTATAGTCCCTGACAGAGTCTTGTTACATTTACTAACCCTACACAGCATGTACCAGCTTTGAAATTACTTCCTTTTTTAATCATAATTTTCCAGTTGTATGGCTAGATGTGAGCTAAATGCAGCAATGGTGTGCTGACACAAGATTAACAAGAAGTCAGCAATGAAACTGGAGCAACTAAGTACTATAGGCACACAAGCTCTGGTTGGTTTTGTTAGTACAGGGTAAGATTTGTTACATAAGTCAGCTGTGAGTAGCGATGACTCACCTTGTGTTTTCACTCTCTTGTGTCTTGAGACCAAGTAAATGCAACAGAAGGGGACAGGCTATGCTAGCACTTACACATCCCAGTCTCCAAGGACACAACTACTGCTAATTTAGCAGGAGTGAATACATCAATTTGAGTTTAAGAACATTCAGCCACGCAACTACTATCTCATATAGGGACTCTGTCTTGCCTTCTCCACTAACTAACTAGAGCAGAAGGGGGGAACTAAATCTGAGGGCCAGTGGTGACAGCAGAGGTTGCTTGATCTTAAACTATGAGGATGTCTGTAGTGAAACACAACCCTGTAACAAGGTGAACTCTCATTATAACACAGCTTCAAGATGCACTACTTTGCTCAATTGGGGGTGTAACTGCTATTGCAGAGATGACCCTTGCTTCTCCCCCAGCAGTAGCAAATAATCTGCATTATGTGGTTCATCCTGACATCATTTTCACTGTGTTGCTAAGTCTGTTACAAAACCCTTAGCAGCTGTAAATCTTATTGAACATACAGCTCCTGATTCAGTGCTTTTTGCACAGACTCTGCATTCTTAGTAACTACCGCTGCAGTTTCACATGAGCAGGCGAACACGGTGGCAGATGTCAATCGCGATGCATTAAAGACAACAACTGGTAGGCAATTTAATGTTAATGAAGCAGGAACAAAATGCTTAGGTTGCTGATTCTTAAATGAGCTTTGCACGTCATGCCGCTTCTTAGTTTGCCAAACCTGAAGACAAAAGTGTTTCTCAAGTGCCAACTGCTGTTAATGGAGCCTGCCCTGAGCTAATCCAAACTTTCATCACAGTGCAATTAACCCTGTTTCCAGAGAGGGAGAAAAAGTTCCCATTTCCCAGAGGCAGAAACCCCAAACAGTGTTTAATGATCTGTGTTTCTCTCTTTCAGTTAGTTAGTGAGTTGCTACCAATAAGAAAACAAAACTGCAATATCGGTTCATCACGCGAGGTTCATTATACATCCTCAAATCATCTGAATTCTCAGTTCAAACTGTGGTTAGGCGTCTCTCGTCTCTATTTTGTTAAGTTTGAGAAAATAAAACAAACCCAAACTCAGTAAGATATTCTATGGTTTATTGTTGTATATTTACAGAAAGTTCTGCAGACCAAACTGAAAGAAAAGCAGTCAATGTCACACTCTCTCATGACAGACGGTACAATTCAGTGAAGGAAGATGTGAAGTATTATCTTTATCTCATTCACATGGATCCAGTAATGTTCTTTTTATAATATACATTTTTATAAAAAATAAGAGACAACCCAGAAGTGCTCCAAGGCTGTGCCCATATCTCCCCAGACGTTCTAGAGCAAGAAACCTTCATCTGTCAACCATGACAATACATATTTTTACAGGACTTTTCAAGGTATTTCTAACTGATCAGTATTGACTCTGTAAAGCTGGATTCATTTCTGAGTCTGTGTTAATGCTATCCTATTGCACTCTGAGTACACAAGCTATCACCCCCCTCCCTAACAGACACTGTTATTGAGCTATAGCAAGTCATTCGTGGGGCGCACGAGTAAACAACAACCAGCCTTCAATTACAATAAATGATGAATGACGTGTAAGATAGCACACACTTTCTGTGACCTCCCAGCGCTACTGGCAGTTATTATTTGCTGTTTAGGTGTATTTCTTAGAGCAGTCACCCTTTAAATGTTACTTGTTTTAACTACTTGTCTGGTCCAGTTGTTTCTGCTTTCAAATCTCTCTAAGACATGCTGCCAAACTTGACAACTTATACTTCAATCGGTCAATAAACAGCAAACTACATCGGGACCATGTTTCTAAATTAGTGACATTATCTTAAAATACTCTTTGAGAAACATGCTGATGCTGGCAATGTCCTATTTCAGCAGGTGAAACTGATGGGCCAGATGATGCTGTGGTGGTGATAGATGACTGCAACAAACTGCGGCACGCTTCAGCATCATTATGCAGATGGTGTGAGAGCTGATGGCTTTTTGAGCCTGTTGGCCGCCGAAAAGCCTTCACTTTTGAAAACTGAAATAAGGAATTAGGATGGAAGTCACAGACTGTTTGTGAGGGAGAAGCGAATGACTCAGTCTCACTCAAAATGCTGCTGCAAAGGTATCTTTGGAAAATTAATGTTTAGTCAATCCAGCGGCTCTCATCAGCGGCCAATAGCAGAAAGCTGTAAGTGAGAGTGGCTGTGTGAATGTGAACTGTACAGACAGTGCTAAGAATAAGCGTGGCGGGTCAGCAAACCTTCCCGGGTTAATCAAGTTTTTGAGAGAAATGTAGCAGAATATACCTCTCCGCCCTTTGAATAAAGGCATGTGATCAAAGCCACCCTGTTAATGTCAAAAAGTGACATGAACGCAATCCTGACGCAACACTAGTTTGAAATTTGATGTGAAAGCCATACTGAAATACTTTATGAACAACAAAGCACTAAGAATAAACCATCCTGAGGCTGAAGTAAATGAGGGACGAACAACTCTAATGCCTGTTTTTAAACACTTCTCCTGTGTGCATCAGTAGCCAATGCAGTTAGCGCTCCAGTGCCTATCTTATTTCTTTCTCCTTCCCGACTGTCTACCCACATCCTTTCTTTTTCCCTACCCATCTGCTTTTCTTGCTTACTCCCAAAACTTTGGACTCTTTTGACACCTCTGTTGACAGCTTTGTGCCTCAATGCACAAGGCAGCAAAAGACACATTTCAGCCCAACCCCCACAAGGAGCGACAGTAGGTTCAGTTTCAGCTGATCCTTGACTAAATGTCAAAAAACGACAGTAGCCAAACGTAAGGCTGAATGATAAATCATCAAAGCATTACTATTGAAAATAAGGCAAGGAAGACCAACCCTGAAACACTACATAAACCATTTTATTGATTGTAGGGAAAGTGAAAACTACCAAAAAGTCCCTCTTTCATAACGGATTAAATTATCTTTTGCTAATTTTGTTTATTTCCGTAATGTTTTGGTTTTTGAACTCAAAAACAACAGATCGCATCCTTGCTCAATTCAATAAACCTAGGGATTTTGCTGCTATATCCTTACTTGGTCTGGTGTGACCAGTAGTATTCAGCGGCTAATGTTAGCTGATGTTAATATTGATATTGATATTCTCTACTTGTGTCACTTCTTCTACGTTTTAGCATTTGCCATTATCCTGTAATTGCCACTTGTGGCCACAATCGCCACTGTTGAATAACAGTTACATACAATTGCTTTAAAATGA
The DNA here is from genome assembly GCA_036024295.1 of Nannoperca obscura. Lineage (NCBI taxonomy): Eukaryota > Metazoa > Chordata > Actinopteri > Centrarchiformes > Percichthyidae > Nannoperca > Nannoperca obscura. The sequence continues at coordinate 18,451 of JAVQJL010103581.1, forward strand.
GTGGAAACATAAAAGAAACAATTTAAAAAAGACACGTTGTTGTGAAATGTGTCGAGTTATTTAGAAGTATTTATCATTAGTAAAAAGCTACTGTTGTCAGGTCTATTAAAGTACTGTCACAACAATAATAACACCACAGTTGTCCTTTAAACTGTCAAACTGTTTATTACACACCTAAGTATTAAAGAGCAACTCTTGACATTACTACAAAAGGCTCAATGTTGGTTGCCAGAAGGAAACAAAGAGACTTCATAAGCTATTGTCACCATATCAAGAGAAATTATGTCTGAGAGCGACTTTGCATAACTCAATCTGACGTGAGCTACACACACACACACACACACACACACACACACACACACACACAAACACACACACACAAACGCACAGACACACCATCAGGCTGATCAACCCTCCGGCTTTCGTACACAGTATAGATTATGAGTCACAACCACTCATTAGAAGGGGACTAAACAGAGCGGCTGCATTAAGAGGCCACTCTTGGTTGACTGACTCAATCACATACATTGTGACCCAGTGTCACCGTGGGTAAACTGTGTGTGTATCTGTGTACATGTATGTAATTGTTAACTGCTAATGGCACAAACAAGACCCATGTATTTTGCTTTGAGCCTAAGTCATACACCATATATCATACACACTCAAAAGTATGTGCTGTGGTTCGTATGGAGGTTCTTTCCTATCTTTAATCAAGAGCACATTCTTTCAGTTTGAGAGCAGTCTTTGTTGATTTCATGTTCAAATTGTCTCTGCTTGCACGGATTTCCTGCGCTCTCTCTCAAAACGCTGCTCTCACACTCAGGCTACTTCTGTGCACTTGTGGAAAGTCTGCTCACGGATTTCTGCTGCTCGCGTGGATTTTTTCTGTGCGCTTGGATTTTTTTGTGCAACATGCCTGTCAAAATTCCCCAGCCAATAGGATGCCAGCTTCAGTGTCAACCAATGAAATGATCGCTATATCGTTGCGGGAACGCTCGCTTCACTTCTTACAGTGTGCCACACGGGTGGTTACTCTTTAACTAACCAGCTTCATCCATTCCCGTCCTCCATGGCTCTATTAAATGTACCAATCCATGAGCAGACTTTCCACAAGTGCACAGAAGTAGCCTGAGTGCGAGAGCAGCATTTTGAGAGTGAGCGCAGGAGATCCGTGCAAGCAGAGCAAATCCACGCGCAAGCAGAGACAACTGTAGGTTCTTTGTCCCGGCAGCAGTCAGACTGTTTAACAGTATCTGTACATCTGTATATAATACCTGTACATAGAGAAGAGTACAGTTTCTTTCTTGTTGTTTTATGTTACATATTGTATAGGTTTTTTTATTATTATTACTGCTGTCGAGCTGCTGTAACGTGCAAATTTCCCCTCGGGGAACAATAAAGGTTATCTTATCTTATCTTATCTTATACAACAAGTTAGCATTAGAAATTCATAATCAACGCCGACCTTTAGTGCCAGTGCAGGAAGTCCCAGGGCAGCAGAGTCTGTTTTTCATATCACACTAGTGGTCAGCATCCAAGCATGACAACAGATTTTCCTAACTTACTGTAAAGTGGTTAAAGTTGCAAAAAATGTGAAAAAACTGAAACGGTTCTTTATATTGAACCCTGTTGGATGATCAAATAGATATCACAAAATGTCATCCTTTGTCTTTAGTTTAATTAAAAGTGAATAAATATCTGCAGCCTTTCTCATTGACTTTAACTTATATAACTCCATCATATTCAGTATTAGTGCAGAAGTGAACGCATAGTTATCAGATCAGATTATTAAAGCCAGAGTAATGACTCATTAAATTTGAGGTATAATCACTTGGGAGATAATGACACTCGAGTCAGAGTAAGGTGGTTTCATAATTGCCAATGAAAATATGATAATGTGTGATATGTATGCCAAGGGATCATTCTCTGACGCTGTCTCCTTTTTCAGAAATAGCACATCATCTTATCGTTTTTTTTTTTCAAACTTTCTCAATTTGCAGACCCAGACTGAGTCAGTGACTAGTAGCACTTGGCTGGGATGGCGCCAACACTGTTAGCACGCATGCATTTTCCATTATGGGGTCTCTCAAAATTTTTATGAAAAACAGCATTTTACCTGCCAATCTTTCCGTTTTGTATTTCAACAAACCGTTCACAAGTCACTGTGCCGTGAAGGGAGGTAATCATTTACTGATTGTTACAAAGGAGGAATGTTTGTATGCATGAGAGAGGGAAGTCATAAAAAAATCCATTGCTTTGTATTATGCGGGTATTCAACATGCAAAGGCCGAGATGTAACAGCACATGTACCATTCACAAAATGATGCACTTTAATATATTTTGCAAGCTTTCTTGGATGCTATATGTTTTACACTACACACAGGGATTGTCATATTGTATCATAATGTAATAAAATAGAAATTGACAAGCCACTGTATTACAATGAATTGTACCTTCTTGAACAGAAAAGTGAGAGGAACTTTAGTATTTCCATTTTAGGCTACTCAATACTTGTTGTATTGTGATGCAATTGTCATATACTAAGCTACCATGATATGAAGTAACTAAAATAAGCTCCTCTCCACCCCCCCGAGTCAGATTTTCTGCAGACCATCTTAATGTGAAAACATGGGATTTATTTAGAGAGCATGGAGTCATATTCAGACGAGTTACTAAATACAATGACGCTGTTAAAATTATGAAAATGAATGCAGGCCAGTGCACTTCACTGTTTCCATGACTACAAAAAGCGTCCAGTCTGATGTATGCTAAATGTTGCCATGGTATGTGTTAAATAGCATTCAGTTTCAGTATATATTTTACTTTACTATTTTACTTGGCAGCACTCAGCATCAATATGGCCAGCAGGCAGTTTAATTGTATAGGCAGCATACAATTAAACAGGAACTAACTGTTATGATATGGCGCTATATAAATAAATGAAATGAATTGAATACATAAAAAGCCAGGGACATTTGTCTATATCATGGCTGTATCATCTCATGTATTATAGCAGCCCTCAGAAGTAACATAGCTAAAAGTCTTGTACACAGACTGTGAAAAGGTTCTTCTATACAAATCAATATTTAATCAGCAGTGAAGGCAAAAGGTGGTCCTTCTGTGCCAGTCATCTCTGAGCACTATGACACCGTTCCCCGTGGAGGTGAAGAGACAAGAGAGCAGCTAGAACTGTATATATCCTGTAATGATAGTATGCAGGGCACACTCATAGAATAGAAGAGATGCTGAAAGCAGGTATTTATGTTTCACCCTGAGTGTAGCTGTGACCCAACTGCATACTACCTGTGAGCATGTTTACAGTACATCTAGAGTGGGGGAAAACAGCAAAAATATTATTAATATTCTTTAAATGCTGACATGCACAATAAGGTAGGCAGAGTTTTGAGTGTGTTGTGGATGTACACTGAACAACAAGTGAGTAAAAAGTATAGCGATGAGACAGCTCCGGTGGCAATTCAGAAAACAAAAATGAAACCATAAAATCTTGGAAGGATTAGTAACAAATTGTTTGAGGTCATAGCTCAACGCATGGAACATCATGTCACTGTCAGAAAAATATGCTATAATCACTTCAGTTGATATTTGCTTACATGGCGCATATTTCCAAATAAATGTGTGTTTCATGATATTACTACAAACTAAGTGGTGGGTTTGTGGAGCTTTAGACATGGCATTGTATTTAAGGTACATGGAGAAGCTTACACAAAGCCCAGGAGACGGAGCGACGGGGTCAATAGGGACCAACAGGTAATTTGTGCCCCTGGCAAATGAATCCACCCATTGTTCTACAGTTCACTGGAGGTCCGCTCTGTGTGTCTGCCTGACTGCCTGTGTGCTATTAAATAACTAATAACTTATTTTTTTCCTTCTCAGTTTATCTAGTGTATGAACCATAGCCTCATATAACAGCTATCATAGATTTCAATGTTAACACGCACACAGCTGTATAACATAAAGATAATGAATAATCCACACTCATTAGAGCACCAACACAATGCTGGGTTAACTTTACCCAGGACCAATGGGTTGTTTTGGCTCAGTGTTAGTGTTATTTTTATATTACTGTTGGGGTTCATTTTTAACCCAGTGTTTTTTAGTGTGACCTTAATCAGCCTCTTTGTTGTCATTAAAGACCAGACAATCAACCTTACCATAACTGAAACAGAAGAACCAATTCAAGTTTTGCGACCATGAAAGATGAGCATCAAGGATCCTGAGGTTGTACAGTAAAATGTTGTAGGGCAAAAAAATGGTAACAGTACCAGAAACAACTTGTGGTTTTATTATTTCACACATACACATATGGTAAAACCTCACTCACACAACAACACACAAATGTGTGACAGCTGTTTCAGCATAATTATTGAAAGTTCCGTCAGTGTGCTTGTGTGTGTGTGAGAGAGAGAGAGAGAGAGAGAGAGAGAGAGAGAGAGAGAGAGAGAGAGAGAGAGAGAGAGAGAGAGAGAGAGAGAGAGAGAG
>JAVQJL010103582.1:0-81912 GCA_036024295.1 Nannoperca obscura
CTCTCTCTCTCTCTCTCTCTCTCTCTCTCTCTCTCTCTCTCTCTCTCTCTCTCTCTCTCTCTCTCTCTCTCTCTCTCTCTCTCTCTCTCTCTCTCTCTCTCTCTCTTATTTCCTTTCATTAAGAAATATATATTAAAGCATTTCCCCCAAAAACTTGATGATCCAGTCAGGACACGAGAGAAAACAGAAACAATAGCTAGCAAAAAAGAAAACTTAATAAATATGCTGTTGATGTTCTTGTCAACAAATCCCATGAAAAGACAAAATGTGTGATAAACTCAAAATAATCTTCAGCGCCTTTATTAATCATAATGAAGGAAGATATCACTCAATGCAACCATTTGGCTCGCACGTGTGTTTTTCCCCCCCTTTTTCTTGGACAACAGTGGAGTAATGAGATATATCAGGCTTTGGCTACACAGAAAAGACTTGTTAGTATGCTCAATTCATTGTTCTGGTTTTAGTCTTTTTATGTTATTTGTTGAAAATAAGAAAAATGCACAAAATGCACTCCTTTAAAATTTACTTTATTTGGTATTTATGTTCTATAAAAGGGGCTGGTGGTTTAGCAGTATATGAAACTACTGATTACTACTACTGAAACTGTGTTACTGAACACAAATGACCCTGTTCTCCAGTCTAATGTATGGGTCAAATACTGCTTCGCCGGCCTATTTAACTATATCTGCATCCGTGGAAAAAATGTCAGCTTATTATGTGTTATCAGCTTCATAAGTTGGCTTTTATCAGCGAATCCAATGGGTTTTTTAAGTTCCCAGACGTGGAGATACAGTTTCATTGGACAGCAACATTCAGACCCATGTTATAAATACATTTGCTGTATTATATTAATATATCAAGACCAGCATGACCTGGTCAGCTCCAGCTCTAACAGCTCGTGACCTCGTCCTGCTTTTCCTCTTCAGATCTACCCGGACCCGGAGCTGGAACAGCAGATCCTGGCGCTGCCCATCCGCTGCATCCACAGTGAGGAGGGCTGCCGCTGGACTGGCCAGATGAAGCAGCTGCAGGTGCGAAGCTTCGATAACCTCGCTCGCTTTCCCTCCATCTTTCTGCAATCATATCAAACACTCTGCCTTGTGTATCTCCTGCTGATACCTGTTGCCGCCCTCCCTCCCCTCACCCCTTGTTTTCACCTGGCAGCGGCCTGGCTGAACGCCCAACATGTGTTTGTGTGTGAGAGTCTGATGATGACACATTGCCTCTCTGTCGTTGTGTCTCCCTCAGGGCCACTTCTCCACCTGCGCCTTCAATGTGATACCCTGCCCCAATCGCTGCTCCGTCAAGCTGACGCGCCGCGACTTGCCCGACCACCTGCAGCACGACTGCCCCAAGCGCAAGGTCAAGTGCGAGTTCTGCGGCAGCGAGTTCACCGGTGAAGCCTACGAGGTAAACACAGACTCCAAACCTGCTTTCATTTCTCTCTTACATCACAGCGCCACGTAATTTCCGTGCGCATGTGAAAGAGGTCTTTGTGAAACGCAGCAGGAGAGACTGATGCACGTGTTGGTCTATTTTGAAATAACACGTGTTGGCAGAAGGAAAGAAGCTCTGACTGGCCCTTTCATAATGAATGTGTTTGGGCTGAAGTACCTCAGAGTCTCCACACTGACACCTCTGTCATTCTCCCCCACCCCTCTGTTTACTCTGGCCCTCATGGTCCCCCCTCTGCACACAGTTACAGGGGCATTCATCCACCTTTTGGCCTTCACGTTGGAATTACACCGTCATGTTTACAACCATATATCATTCAAAACCTGTTGCCAAATAATACTGGACTAAGCCTGTATACACATAAAGTATATAAAGTATTATAAAGTAAGTGCAAAGCAGCAAATCTTCACAATGGAGATTTTGCGACCAGAGAGTGGTTGGTGGGTTTGCAAGAAAAAAATATTTTTATGATAAATCTGTAATCAGAATAGTTTCATTAATCAATTAATCAACCAATATATACTTGAGTTTAAGGGTGGAATGTAACTAAGTAGATTTACTCAAGTACTGTACTTAAGTTCAGTTTTGAGGTACTGGCACTTTTTTTGCTGCTTTATTCCTCCACTCGACCACAGTTAAGAGGGAAATATTGTGCTTTTTACTCCTCCACTACATGTATGTGATGACTTTAAGTACTTTGCAGATTATTAACACAACACATAAATCAACTAATAAATGATGACATATTATTATGGATTAAGTTATCCAGCCGTGTATGAAGTAGTTGAACTTAGCCCCACCTCTATCATCGAAGCTCACACATTAATGCATCAATAATTTAAATCCAGTGATATAATATATATTTTTCTGAAATGGGCCGTTCTGCATAATGATATATATTATTTTTTTTTTTTAATTTATATTTTTGCATTATTTTGCAGAGCTTTTACTTGTATCAAAGTCGAGATAAAATATTTTTACAGGTTACTTACTTATTTTACCATAACCTTATATTTGCAAGCATGTTCTTTCTTAAAATCTAGTTTTGAGCTATAAAAACTGCATTTGAGTAAACAATAACACCTACTGTAGCTGCTCTAAAGTGTAATCGCGTTTCCTCTCTGTCCCAGAACCACCAGGGTGTGTGTCCTCAGGAGAGCGTTTACTGTGAGAACAAGTGTGGGGCGAGGATGATGCGTCGCCTGCTGTCCCAACACGGTTTGGCCGAGTGTCCCAAACGCACACAGCCCTGCAAGTACTGCGGCAAGGAGTTCGTCTTCGACACAATCCAGGTCAGTTTACCATCAGAATCCCTTTTTTTGCTTCAAATCACTGCTTAAATAAATGTTGCATGATTGAGCCAGTTAAGTGCCTAGACATATTTTCTCTCAAAATGTGACACCTGGCGGTATCATTGTGCCTGTCATCCATCCTGCATGTGGCTCTTGAGGGTTTCCAGCCTCAGTAGAGCAGCTGTAGCTGTAGGATGCTGCCTTTCATGGTGTCTCTGTCCTGTGGCAGCTGGATGTTAGTGTGAACTGCTGTTTTGCTGTCTGGGCTTTTATGTGGAAGCCCCTCCTTGTGCACACATCTGGCCTCCCACACATTTAGGGGCCAAGACTTAATAATCCAATCACTCCAAATCAGTCCAAAACACTCAATATATATAACATTTAATACAATTTTATTTAAGCAGGTTTCACTCTTGTCACTTTTGTCACCATCTAGTCTGTTGTGGGGCTGCTGAATATCAATTAGTAGATTGATATTGAAACAATCAGCAACTGTTTTGATAGTGATCAAATAATTGTTTAAGTAAAAAAGAAATGCCCAAAAGTGCCTTCCTTATTGAGTGTTTTATTACACTGATTGCAAGATTCATGGCAATGATTTTTTGCGTGTTATCGGCAGGGTGCATGATTAGTTGTTTTTCAGGTCTATTTTTACAGCCTCATTTTTAATACCGCATGTGTTTTTTGAACTTTTCAAGGACATTTTCTTCTTGTGCAACCATTAATTTGCAACCCCACTGTGCGGAGTGTGTGTGTGTGTGTTCACTTATGCTGTCGGTCAGCAGAGCGCTTATTAAACATCTTCTGTGGCCGTGACTCCTCTACAGAACCACCAGTACCACTGCCCTCGGTTTCCTGTCCAGTGCCCAAACCAGTGTGGCACACCCAACATCGCCCGAGAGGATCTTGCTAACCATGTAAAGGACAACTGCGGCAGCGCGCTCGTTCTCTGCCCCTTCAAAGATGCCGGCTGCAAACACCGGGTAAGACTGACCTGCATCGTTTAACCTTAAAAGATGATTTCTGCCTCTGGAGGAACCTTTCTGTTAACACTGCTGTTGATGCATGCTTATCAACTGCTAAGCTTGTTTGTCTTTCCTGTTTACATGCTTGATTTTATTATATTTCTTTCACATCCTCGCTGTGTTTAAAGGGAAAAAGATTTCTCCTTTCGAACATACAGTACGGTGCCTGTAGGGTCTATTTTAATGAGAGCAACGCTTCTATATTCTGACAGCGCATTTCTGGCTATTTTTGAAGCTGACGTCAATTAAAAAAAAAAAAAGTGGACACGCTCGAGGAAGAGCGGCAGATGAGCGTCGTACTCTGTGCTGTCGGTTTTGGCTTTGTGCAGATTTACAAAGCATCTGGAAAGCTTGATGTATAACAAATACAGATGGCCTAATGGAGAGCATAAACATGCATCCAGAGCATTAAATATAATAATCCAAGTGTACACATCTTTACCATGTTCAGTGTGTATATGTAGAAACTCATCAGGAATGTAAACAAATGCATTAACATTATTCGGATATGAGCGGACAGTACACACATTTTTGCAGTAATATCTGTAATTCTTCTGATCACAATTTGCCACAAATGTCACACCACGTCATCTCAAAGTCATGATCACATCACATCAAAACACACCGACTTCACATCATACACTGCTACACACACAAAGCAGCATGACTTGATAAGGTGATTGATGAGGCAACTGTGCCCAAATGTAAACATATGAGGTGTAGGTACTTTAAAGTTCGATATTCAGATATGTTCACCACATCATTTGTGCAGCGGAGAATGAAACTGATGTTGCACAGGTGTTATTATTAGCTCATGATCGAATATTGAAGCCTGACACTGTTCGCAACTTAATAGTATCTGATTAATTTCGGTACATGGTTAAAATATTTTCTTGTTTTGTATATTTTGTGGGCAGCTACACTCATACATATATACAGTTTCCCATTTAAGTGAATGGGAAAGTGTGTCCAAACTTGACTGGCACTGTACATATAAGAAGTATAAATGGTTGTAGAAAACAATTGAACACAAAAAATGTATCAGTCTAGGTGTTAAAAATACAGTAATATAGTTATTATCTTTGTGTTGTGTCACTTAAAATAGCTGTGTTTTTGAAATCTGTATGTGTTACATATCTCCTCACTTAATCACTGTGCTGCAGCTTCTACATAATTAACCTCTTTGCTATCTCTCTATCTGGCAGTGCCCCAAACTGGCTATTGGTCGTCACCTGGAAGACACCACCAAGTCTCACCTGACTATGATGTGTAACCTGGTGGGGCGTCAGCGGCAGGAGATCCTGGAGCTGCGGAGGGAGATGGAGGAGCTGTCCGTCAGTCACGACGGCGTTCTCATCTGGAAGCTCAACGACTACACCCGCAAACTCCAGGAGGCCAAACTCCGAAGCAACCACGAGTTTTTCAGCCCGCCCTTTTACACTCACCGCTACGGGTACAAGCTGCAGGTGTCGGCCTTCCTGAATGGTAACGGCAGTGGCGAGGGCTCCCACCTGTCCGTCTACATCCGCGTGTTGCCCGGGGAGTACGACAGCCTGCTGGAGTGGCCCTTCTCCTACAAGGTGACTTTCTCCATTATGGACCAGAGCGACCCGTCGCTTTCCAAACCCCAGCATATTACCGAGACCTTCAACCCCGACCCCAACTGGAAGAACTTCCAGAAGCCCAGCAGCAGCCGCAACTCGCTGGACGAGAGCACCCTGGGCTTCGGCTACCCCAAGTTCATCTCTCACGAGGAGATTAAGAAGAGGAACTACATTCGAGACAACTGCATCTTCATCAAGGCATCGATAGAGATTCCCCAGAAGATAATGGCTTAAGATCCGACCTTTGTTTTCTTTTTATGAAGGAAAAACATAGGTTAAAGACTGGAACTGACACTTAACCTTGAAAACTTCTTCACACTTACCCTTTAGATACTTTCTGCCCTTACAGCCTCTCCACCACAGAGCTTGAAGTGAGTCTGTTGGCTGTGTGAGCTGTCTCGGAGGACCTTGATATATCACAGAGGAGAAAGTGTTTGGTCTGCAGAACCATCACTCTCTGGTGTTTCTTTTTTTTTAATTTTTTTTATCTGTCTGCTGACCTTTTATCACAGTCCACAACAAAAAGCCTTGGAAATCAAACAGTGCCTAGAGAGTTTATCTTAAGTTATATTTTTGTTGTTATTTCTGCAGTACAAATGTTAAAGATTATGGTAAAGATATAGAAAATATGGGTGAAGGGCTTCACTAAGCCTCTGCACTTAGAGTAGAGAGAAAGTTAGAAGCTGGTTAGAGACGTCCCATTGGGGTGATCTGAAGAAGAGGAAGCTCAGCAGACTCAAGCTCAAGCCCAACTGCCTTTTGTTTACACGCTCATACGGTATCCTCCCACTGATCCCTTAACAAACACAGAGCCCTTGGTAAGAGACTGCTTGTGAGGTTTGTGCACACAGAAACATCAAATCAATGTTTTCAAGTGAGAAACTTGCAGCTTCAGTCTTGGTGATTTCATGTTTTAAAGGAATAATTTGACATTTTGGTTGAATTGAATGAGAAGATCAATGCCACTCTCATATCTGTCTTAAATAAAAGGCTATAGCAAGCAGCTGGTTAGCTTAGCTTAGCACAAAGACTAGAAGTTCAGTTAGTTAGGTCGAGTGGAAGAATAAAGTTAGCTTAAAAGACTGGAAATATCTAGTCTCTTTCAAAAGGTAACAAATTCCATCTACCAGCAACTCTAAAGCTCAGTAATTCACCATTTTATATCTCGTTTGTTTAATTCATACACAAATCGTTGGACAGAGCCAGGCTAGCTGTTTCTTCCTGTTTCTAGTCTTTATGCAAGGCTACTGCTAACCGGCTGCCGGCTGTAGCCTTGTATTGAATGTATATGAGAGTGGAAGCTTATTTCCCAAAATGTCCAACTATTCCTTTAACTAAAATTAAACATGCCTCTCCTAATGCTGAGAAGATCCTACAACCTTTAGGGTTTCAAAACCACAGTAAAAGTAAAATTAAATGCAACTGTCGAGCTCAACCAAGGATGGGGGGTTTTTTTACATAAAGTTGACAAGTTTTTTACCCGACGACGTTGAAGTCGCAGATCTGTCTGTGACTTGTGTTTGTCAGTAGTTCAACCCAGTCGTAAATATCTTCAGGAGCGTGCAGACGAACCAAACACACACTTCATAGTGACCCTATGAGGCTTCGTGTCTATTGTGGAGTCCACCAATAGAGAGAATAAAAAGCACCTTTCGACGGTCTTCGGATGAGCAGAGCAGACAAAGAGGCCAGTTGTCGGAGTACAAGCGCATTTAATAGTGAAGGAAAAGCCATGTGGCCTTTTTATACAGTATGTCTTCGCATGAGGGTTTTAAGGGTGAGCAGGGCAACATTAACACATGCATGCTTCATGTGCTACCACCTGGACCACATTTTTGTACTGTAACCTGTATTCTTGAAATCCTGTCCCGTTGGTGGCTATTTTCTCTCTTTTTTTCTGACCGTTAAAACGTTGACACATTGTCAAAAAGAGTAGTTTTTTTTTTTGTTTGGGGTTTTTTGTTTGTTTGTTTTTTTATATACAGAAAATGTGAACGCTGTTGGTAATATAACCTATAAAGACAATGAACACTTGGCTGTGAAGTGTATTGTTTTACATAGCCTGGGCATGGATGTTGTACCGTCTGAAAGAAGATGGTTAATGACTTGGTCTCCGCAAATATGAGGGTATCTCGGGACTGACTACACCTTTGTTGTTACCATGGTCACCGGTGTCTATCTTCAGCTCGGCACACAATGTGGCGATGAGGAGCGCTTGGAGGGATGCTGCTCTGTGCGATACACCTGTCTCCATCACAGCACCATCAGAAGCGTGGAGGACTTTAATGATACAGTACACTCATGATGTATGTGAATACTAATGTAAAAATGCAGAAGCACATTCTGTCTTTTTATTATTTTACATGGAAAAAAATCATGATTTCTTGTCATAATACCAGCTGATATTTTACAGTGATTTAAAGAAGTGAGAAGATGAAACTTTTTTGTAAGATTCTGTATTTTTAAAAATACTTAGCTGTTTTATACAAACAATTTTCGTTGGAGAGTCGGGGTTGACTTTGGGAATTTTCAGACCCTTTTGTCTCTTGGACATTTGGATAATTTGTTTGTACTTGTGGTTTGAGCCTCACATATTCTGTCTGTATTATTTCCTCTTAAAAGTATTTATTTTAAGGAGCCGTCATGTGAGTTTGCACAGACGGCACAAATGTTTTAATATGTTGATTGATGAGTGCTTGTCAATTTCTTAATTGAAATAAAATACCATATATTATAGTTGTTTTACTTATTGGTATTTTGTACAGTGCAGATTCTGAAGAAATCAAAAAATCCGCACACTGTGGGTCACTTGTACCTTTTTTTTTTTTTTTTTTATCCAGGTAAAATTCATATTTTCAAACAGCTCTGGCACCATATTTGTAAATCTGATGTCCAATCACATGGCGCCAGCAGCACCTGCCAGCATCCATACAAATAAAGTTAATAAAAGTCAATAAAAATCATTCAATATCCAAGGATTATAGGGACAAATCATACTAAAGACATCTCTCATAGAGCCAGTTTACAGTGTAGTTAGTGAATCGCTCCACCTGGATGATGCTTTTAAAGTGACGTTAAAATAAACAAATAAATCCTGAAATTAGAATCTTAACTAAGGCTAAACAATTGATCCTACACGCCTGGCCACTTGACTTTATGGTGTACAATAATTTACCTGTAGTTGTTCGCTCTGGTACAAGTACAAAACTTTTACAACTTTGTTGCAACGTTTTTTTATATTTCATCAAACTGCCTTACATAATGTCCATTATGCCACAGCACATGGTTTGTAAACACTTTGTGAACATAAAAACTCAAGAACAATATGTGACAGTAACTTACCCAACAGGTTTCACTGCGTCACCAGTGCTGCAGGAATGTGTATTTAAGGGGTGTGTGTTTAAAGGGTGACTTTGTATCATACTTCCATAATGTTCAAGGTCAGATTTTAAAAAGTGGTCAACAAAAAGCAACACAAACTCTGACTTTTAGCCCCTTGTATGGGCCAAGCTCCAAACATGTGGTCACTTACACCTTAATAGGGAGCGAACACCAACACTGGCAGCAGCACTTACCAAGCAGCTATTAACAGCAATCCTTGCATGCTAGTCTCATTCTCTCCTTCTCACCTTACACATCAGAGCAGATAGCTGGTCCAGGCGGGTCCATGCTGGTATTACACATATTGATGCAGAAATGTTTGATTCATTTACTAACTAAACTGTTTCCTCCCTGAGAAGAACAATAATATTGTTTAGTATATTTGGACTGAAGAAGCTTTATAGTGTTTCCCTGAATTATCTGCAGTACTGACCACTGAGAATGGATTGAAAGCATTTCGAACACGAGCATGGGCTTAAAGCACCATTGAATTATTGATGAAATATATTATCCGTATTAATTCTTAATGATACTGAAAGGCTATAAAGCTCATCTCAGCATTTACATTCAGCTCAGTGATGTGTTTTTTAGCTGTCTGTCTCCTCTGAGAAAAACTCCTCTGACCCTGACCCTCCTGTCCTGGCCTCTCCACCCATTAAGATTCAAAACTAGTTGCGTTAACAAGATTTTGTTTAATAGCTTCACATTCCACCTAAATAATCCACTTAGCCCTCCTGTCAGATGTGCACAGTTTGGCCTGTTTTAGTCATTATTTTAAAAAAAAGTTTATTAGAACAAGCCATAAGTGTACTCCAGTCCAAAAAGAGGCACTGCTTCTATTCTGGACAATCCATTGTAGTCAATTTGTTTTATTTCCATTTCATCACCTACTCAGTGATCTAGGTTATAGGTGAAAGCATTATGTCCGTCTCTGCCCTGCCTTCTTTTGTAATCTTTGCTCCAGCGCTGCTCGAGATGGAGAGAAGGGAAGGAGCAGAGGAAGTGAGGCAGACACCAGCCCTGCTTTGAAGCGATGCCAGGAGTTTGCATTAGCTTGCAGTTTGGATGATGTTCAGTGCAGCAGGATTTAGGGACGAGGAAAATGAGCTTTTAACGTCAAAGTCTGAGAGGTCCCTCGGGAGGACAGTCCTGTTTTCCACTTACTGTACAATAGCTGGCCAAAGTCGTCCTAAAACTTATAATCTCAACTCTCTCAGTCTACTTTCCCCCCCTTCAAAATAAAAACAACATCTGTTTTAGGGAAACCGCATGACTTTTCTGTGCTTCTGTACAATGTATTCCTTTTTGAGGATATTGCCAATATCCTTGAAAAAAAAATCTTCTTAAGTGAGCTTATTTTTCTCTCAGGATGTTTTTAAGTTTCCCAGTGAGAGGGATCATTCATTCATTTCAGGGAGGGGTGCTCTGGTCAGGACAGTCCCCTCTGTCTCCCCTCAGACCAATACAGAAAGTGAATAGCTGAAGTTGAAGAGACTCAAAAGCCATACCTCATACTTTCCTGGCACTGGGTGTACAACCAACAGCCCTGTGCTGCTTCAGGGCGATGCAGAATGAAAATAGTAACAGCTAATTACATGTTAGCAAGCTCCATGTTTTCCATGCAGAGCGGAGTCACGTGCAGCTCTGTGTACAGTGCTGCCTTTTGGCTTTGCTCCTTCTAAAAATGACCCTCCGCTCACTCAGTAAATGATTTGCTGGTACAGTCACGTTCTCGTGCTTAATGTGCACACATCAGCTTCATTCCTGCTCGGTGAGCTCACCCAACCTATGGTCAACGTATGCTGAAATTCAGATGCCAGCTGGGATAAAGGAGGAGGAGGTGGTGGTGGTGAAGGCGGAGAAAGGCCCAACCCATGAGGCTTTCCTTGCCCGTAAAAAAGAATACATCAAAGAGAAGTTGTGGTTTATGAAGCGGTGCCATGCTGTCGTCCCTCGTACTGAAGTTAAACAATTCTGCCTCACAGTGCTGGGACTGAACCGGGGTGGTATGAGAGTGAGTCGGTGAATCTGTGTCCATGTCCCAACTTCTAGGAATCATAAGCATCTGATCAGGAGTTCACTCATGAGATGGACAAAAGATCAGACAAAAAGCTCACTGACAAAACAAAAATCTAATCCACTCAGACAGAATGTGAGATGTGGATGAAAGCTCTGGAAAAAGCTAGTATGTGAACCTTGAGTTAAGACTATTTGGTTTTTATAAGGGTGACCTCTTTGACATATTCTGAGTGAAATTGGGGGGAAAGCCTTAAGATTACTGTGTAAATATTTGTACATTTAGGGTGCTAATAAAATATTACTATAATGAAGTACCTCCCCATACTGCAGGTAGACAGGGAGTAAGAATTTAGGAGGGACCTAGAGATAAACTGAAATTAAATGAGTACTTCTAAATTACCCAGTATCTATGAAATAATAAATAAAATAAATAAAGTATCCTGTAGTTCTTAAGTGACTGCGTCGGCTTGAACGGTGCTGAGAATCAGAATCACCTTGTCGAGTAATCTGACCTTCTTGTACGTTCTGTCTTGGATTATCCCAAATCTAATCGTCTATTACTCACTGGCAGGCAGCTCCACCTCACTCATCCCTCCAAACCAAAAGGCATTAGCTCTGAGTCACTGATATAATTCCACTTATCTGTAACAAACTGGGACAGCTGCAAAAGTGCAATATTACTGTACATCATTTGTGGGTATTGTGACGTGAGTTGAGTATGTAACTAAGACACATCTCACATACTTAAATCATTAAAAACATCTGTGAAACACTCAGCTGAGATCCTAACCACATATAAGTAACCTAATTCAATGGAAGGCCTGTTTGAGGCTCTCACTAGGCAACCTTTTGTTATTTTCTACGTGAGGCTTCATGTTTAGATTGATTATAAGCTTGACTTCTCTTAATTCTCTATAAACTCCCATCAAACCTTTCTCTTGGATCACAGCCTGGATGACACAGAGTTGTAGACCCCAACTGTTTGTGATAAGGTTGTCTGACCACACTCACCTCACTGACTCAGTTGGCATCTGACAGCTGGACTGCACAGAATGCGAAACACCAGCAAAATACAGCTGGATGATTTATTATCTGCAAAGAAAAAGACAGTCTCTCCTGCGTATTGATTTATGCATTCCCTCTGATGTGCATCCATCCAGCGAGTGATGGATAGTTTTCATTTCTTTTTAAAGCCACTCGAGTAAGACCAGAGGCAGTGACCTGGGGCCAGAGGTCAGTCAGACCCACCGTGGCTACCTGCCATCAGCACAATGCTGCCAGGCCTGGATCAATTACTGGCCTGGATTACTGGAATAACACACTGGCCCTTGGGGCAGGAACCAGGAGGTGTTCACATGCACTACGCTCACCCGTACATATCAATGAAATCTTTGACTGATCATAATAAAGTTGATACAAATACTGTACGGTTGGTTCAATTAAACAAGATTGCAGAGTGAATCCAGAAAAAGCACAAATGTAACAAATACAACGTAAAATAAGATTTAGTTAGTATTGAGACACACTTGCAAAAAGAAGACTCCAGCTGCTGTTGTATTGTTTTATTGTGATTCTTTGCTGCTAAAAACAATACCTAATACAATACCTACTTACTTACAATAATACAACTTTAAGGATATTTGAATGAGTCTGGTATTTTAATCCCTGGTGTCCAGCTTTGATATATCCTCGTGACTGTTTTGTATAATTTAACAAACTGTTACAACAAGCAAAGCAAAACTTTAACAAGGATGGCACAATCGTGCATGGTGCAAAATAAAATGTATTTGTAAGAAAAAATTCAGTCAATGTCACCCATTGAGTGTGTGAATGTCTTTTTTTTCCAGATATTCTTTCTGTGCACATGTGAGAATGAAACTCCCTCCCAGGGTTTGGCATTTTAATGAGCACCTTCTCAGATAAAACAGTGCATGTTTAACTTTCATGGTCATGTGGACAGTTCGTACGCAGAAGGTTTGTGGTTTGAGTCGGTGAACCTGAAAGGGCTCTTCAGTGACCGCTGCTTACATGAGTCGAAATTCATGATGACAAACCATCCCGGCAGCGTGTGAACCTCTGGAGGCTTCCTGGTCATCAACATCAAAACCTCAGTTGAAGAATGTCACTCTGGCTGTGTTGTGTATTCTTGGTATCCTTTATATTTTTTAAATTCCCTTGCTACACAGGCAGATCTTCACTTTCAGTTATATCTAGACTGTATCTAACTATATCTAACTTGACCTAACCTAGACCAATACTAACACTGATTTTGTCATTTTAAATGATCATTCTCACAGTGACAAAGATCTTATTTGAAGTGGTAAAGAGACTTTGTCAATGACAATGTTATTTTGACAAAGTGTTCTTCTTTCTGCCTCCAGGTGACCAGCTGATGGTTTAACAAACTTTTTCAAGGACAATCTTCATAAAGACATTATAATATAGATAAATATAATAGATACATTTGTATGCATTCCTTGCATGCATACATGCAAACAGGAAGTGGATATGAATTGATTTAACAGTTTTTTAATAGTAATAGTAGCATTATTTTAACACTTTAATATATTAACTAGTTTAGACAGATCAGGCATCCGTCTTTAGAGAGTTGTAGAGATTGTGTAGACGGCTATCTTTTATTCTAGAAGAAAAAAATCTTATGCAACTTATTATTTCAACCAAGATAAACCAGTGGTTATTCACCGACTACAGCACTGATGCAGCTTAGATAGCATGCCTATGGCTCATGAGCATTAGCCATTGAACTTACTCGGAATAGGGTTGGGGCTCTAGTTCCTTTTTTCAGAGAAAAGCTGTTTTAATTAATCATTTCTGTGTTAATGTCTTTATTTTCCTGGTTTTGCTGTTGTATTAACAACTGATAGTGACTGAAACAAGGCCTTGTTTACTTTGACAGCCATTAGTTTTCATTGTTAGTGAAGTATCAGATTTGCCGTCAAACAGGGCTGATAGTGAATAGTGAATACTCCAATTTCCCAGAAATTCAACTAAAATGCTCAACAGCCAGAATTAAATTAGCTTAATCATGGATTTAACCGTTGCCACCCCCAGAATCCTCTAACTACTAAACACAGTGTTGTGTTTAGTGTGCTTGTGGAAACAAATCTCTTTGGCCTGAAGTCCTGCAGATTATCTTAACTCCTGCATTTAGCCCCTAAGTAATGGCTCTCTGTGGCTCCAACCATGCAACCCATAATCTGTCCGTATGGTAAAAGGCCGCATGGCAGAGCAAAAGACTTGAGTCCAGACTAAAATGTATGTTTTATGGTCTTTTGGACTATTTTTATCTCCTATTTTCTGCAGTTCAACTGTACATTTAGATAACTAGCACCTATCGGCTAGCTAAGAGTGGCATATAAAGTTATTTTTGAACATGATGAAGCTGCTGTTTTACACATCCATTTACAATAAACCTCTTACCTCACAGATGAGGCATTACACTGATTAGGCCCTCATATGTAGTAATGGCAATAACTCAGTGTTTGTTTAGATGTGTGCATCTTCAGTATGTCTACATACGATATGGTAAGACTCTTAAGAACTTTACTTAATTTCGATGATATGCTGGCATAACAGCAATGCAGCAAATCACTTTTACATCCATCTATATAATCCATACAATTGATACATTAGACTGGAACTTACTCAACACTGAAAAATGTCCATATACAGAAAGGAGGCCCAAAATCCTCTTTATTCAACTTTATTGATCGTATCTTCTTTTATAAGAGTATAAAAAGAAAGAATACTCAGAAATATCTAAAATGACAAAGCCTGCATGTAAAAATGGTCAACTTGTACAGGATTTATAGTTTAGTAGCTAAAACCTGCAAATACACAGGTACTTCATTTATATAATGAAAATATATGTGCTATTGCTTTTTTTTATAACTCAAATAAAATAATTTTCTTTAGTCCTGGCCAGTGGGACCAATACACAGCAGGTTGTGTCCTACCAGCAGTATAATTCAGTGTTGTACTCATGGAGTAATGCTCTGCAGTAGCGATGTCACACTCCTGTCAAGCCCAGTTTAATCCTATTACAACCACTTTCATCATCACCAAGATATCTGATTAAATTTCCTGTGTCAACAGCGATTATACTGGGAGGGCAATGGCATTGCTGAAGCATCCAGATGGGCAGAAGCAACTGGAAGTGATCAGTAATAGTATAAGTATAGATTATATAGTTCACCACTGGCTTGGGACCCTGCACAAATTGCCTTTTCTGATACAAATGCCGTTGAATTTTCCATTTGAAGAAGAAAATCAAATGCATGTGACTTTTCAAGTTCAAGACTATAAAAATACATTTTTCATCAATTTCATAGGAAATAGAAGAAATCCAGAGAAAAGAGAGAAAATCTTGACCAGATGGTCCGGCCAAGATTATCCTTTAAACATGGCTTCCCCATCTCTCTAAGTCCCCAATGGCAACACTGTCTTTTCAAAGAAGTAGGGGAATAAATACACTCTGCTCTGTGTCAGCTCCACTGGGGGTCTGGATGTTTAGTATCTCTGTGTATATTTGTTCCTGTGTACAGATGTGTGTTTGCTAGTGCACGGTCAGGGAAGGGTTACTCAAATAAGTGTGGTTTGTCTTCTGACCCAGCTGCATTGAAACACGGAGCACCACCCACACTTGTCTTGAGCTGTATTCCCACATCTGTGCTGTGGCTCAAATATCACTGCTTCCCCCACAAGCATCTGCTATAGGCAGAGGGCACCGCCTTTGCACAAGGCTCTGCTTTCAGATTGTCTCATGTCTTACTCATTTGCAGTCACCACCCTCAACCCCTGAGATAACCTCACCTCCAAATGTGAAATAGTGACTCTTAAGCACCGGCTTATTGCGAAAAAGATCTTCAAAAAAGCAGAATATGGTATGTAAAACACTCACAATCCTCCTCCTCTGCTAGTTCAGGTTTGACCTCAGCCTGAGCTGCAGTTACGGCCAGTTTCAGTTCACCGGTGGGTGTTATTTTGGCCATCTGACAGAGGCAGAAAGGACAGTGTGAGGAGTGTCAGTGAGCAGAGGTAGAGTGGAGTGGTTGCCACGGTGAACGTGCTCTGTTCCACCAAGCTGGCCTCTGATTGGCCAGAGCCACGGCTGAGAGAAGGAAATTCTGCCAATTGGAAACAATTGATGTTTTGTTGCCGGGCCAAACTGTCCTGACACAAAGCTGACATTTATTGGCAACAAGATTTCTCCTTAGGTTTGAAAAGGTGACAGGGCTCACAAATACGGTCATTTGTACTGCTGTTTAATAGACTGATTTTGTTTTTACAATGTTAAAATACTCTACATAAGTAAAAGTCCTGCATTCAGAATAAAATCCAAGTAAAAGTACAGAAAAGCAAAATATAAGCATTATGCACAATGTCCCATTACATATCATTATATTTTTATGTTTGATATATTATTATTTTATATTACAATTTCCTTGATGTGTAAAAATGGGAAAATTACAGCCCGAGCTAAATCCACAAAAAAGTATTTTTAACAAATTTACTGTAGATAATAATGTCAATAAAACGTTCATATATTCCAATAAATATGAACTCGTACCATCTAATACTGCCCCAATGTGCTTTAGCCTGTAGAATAGAACAACAATGATACTTTCATTAATTTACAACTACAGCAGGCCACTGATTATCATGTGTGGATAACCTGTTCTGTACATCTCTAGTTTCTAAGTTCTTTTTGCCAAATGAATATTAAAAGTACTTCACTGATTTTGCATCGCACTCATATAACATTGTTGGACTCGCAATGGACAGTTGACATCACTTGAGGCAATTTATCAGACTTTTTGCAGCTCCCTCTGGAGGCTTTATACAACTTTTTCACATTTGCAGTAGTACTCCCCAAGACCTGCAAACAGACTTTGATGTGTAAAATGGGTAGGGTTCCCCTGGGTATTGATTACTGAGGGCTGCAAGCCAAATAAAAAATCAAACTTCTTCATGGAGTTCAAGTGGGATACAGAGCCTGTGTAGCATCAAAACTCTTGAGATGAGCAGCTAATGCTTGTATGAGGTATAAATATTATTATAAAGTGTACACTACTGCAGGTTTAGTTAGATGCTGATCTCATCTATTCTTTAAAGAAATGACAGATTACCATCAAATTCAGCTGAATATGTCAAACAAAGTACACTTCAGGCAAGTAATAAGTAATAAGTAAGACACAGGAATTATTTACATACTTTATTAAATCTGAGTAGTCCATACAAACAGATCCTCCCTGCTTTTAATAAAATCGCAGTTTGAAGCTGTGGGACATGAACTTTTTGAACTTTGTGCAAAATATGAAAAACAATGAGCTTAGTGTGCTCCATAGAGGTTTCTGTCTCTTCTGAGTATTCTTATTTTTTATTACTTCCTTTATAACTCGGGTGTGAGCAAAAAAACTTGTTTAATAAAAACTTTGATTTCCCTCTTTAAAACTGTACAAAGAAAAACTGATAATAAAAGCCCTTGGGATGTAACATTAAATTAAATCGTTGCTTCTGTTCTCATTAACAAGATCATGTTCCAGACTCAAGAGGCGGATTACAAAGTCACCTAAAAAACATCAAACAACATGTAAATGTTTTCTTTTAACTCACCATTAATCACTGAAAACGTTTTGCTGAGGTAAAAAGATTTCTCCATGTGTTCAATTCAATTTTTATTCAATTCAATTTTATTTATATAGCGCCATATCATAACAAAGTTATGTGTCATTTTGACGATTGTGTCTGTGGACACGTGCAGAAATGCCAGGTGCAAGCATGTCCTGATGTCATTCATTAGGTGTGCATCTCAAACAGCCAGACAGTAATTGTCAGCTGCACACGAGTAATTGAATTGGGCGGGCGTGCTTAAACAATTGGCTCTAATTGCATTACTCTTTTGGACCATGACGACTACTGTCAGGCTGAAATTTGCCCCTTCAGCACTTCTAATTGCATATGTAAATGAGTAATATGTGGCCCCTGACAAGAGGGGAGAGTTAATGTGATAAAGGAATTCATCCACTGCGGTGGATTTACAGCCGGACTGGCACGCGTCCACTGGTGGAGGCTGAAACAGACTTCAGGGATGTGTTCACATATGCACTCATAACTATATCAATCAGAAGAGATGATTTCATTGGCTGTTATGGGGACTGTATGAAAATTATAGAGGAAGGGAAGTGGGTTTAGAAAAGGGGGAGGGTATTGTAATTTTTTTCTTTGGCTTAAGGGAGGTTAGTCTGATGGAGGAGGATATTGTTTTACTAATCAGGGTCATACAATGTGTGATCCAACAGATGCATGCATTTAAACTGTAATTTGTCCATACAATACGTCCATCTTTCACATTACCGTTTTGTTTTAATTCTTTGACAAAACCTCAAAACATTTAGCCATAGTTCTCATTTTCAAAGGCTACTTTTATTTAGTTTTAGTCTCCATCATGAAAAAAATATATATATTGTTCATCGTCATGGTTGTAAACACCGTTTCCAATTTCATTTCAAATGTGTGCATTGGTAGATTTAAAGTGGAGTTCACAATCTTAAATTAAATCAGAAGTGACTAACTAATTTATTTTACATAATATGCACAACAGGAAAAGTTGAAAGGATATTTGAGGAGTTTTCAGCAATTAGACCCAATAATGATGTCGTCATTTTACGCAGGTATTTGCTAAACAAGCCGTGCAGGAATTTCCACCTGATGGAGTCGAGACCCTGGTGGTGGTGACAGAGTGAAGCGTAGCTGAAGATCTGGATGGATGTTATAATTTAAAGCAGCTATTGGACAGCTGCTTCTGATGAAACTGGAGCTGAATGAGGTGGAAGTGGGTCGCATTGATCGGACACTGCGATGAAAACTGACAGCAGCAGATAAAAGAAACATTTACACAGTTTGAAATCAACGAGTTGTTTGGCTCATAGAGGTTGTGTCAAATCGAACTCATTGAACTGAAAAGTGTATTTGGGGGAAAGTGTTTTTGTCAAGAGGAGGGCCAAATGAAAATATGAATAAACTCAGCAGGGCTTTGCTTTTTTACAAAGTGAAACACAAAGGTCACCCCCTTTGTATCCAAATAATTTTCATACAGTCCCTTGAAAGCTCAGACTTCTCAGAGTGAGTTACGTGTCACACGGGGTGGTGCAGGGAGCGTTGAGGATAACAAGGAGGAGGAGGAGGAGGAGGAGGAGGTGGAGGTCACGTTTCAATTTCCCTGCAGCGGTCCCTCCTCCCTCTCAATCCTGCTGCACAGTTTTCCTGCTGCACAGTTTTCCTCCTCCTCCTCCGCCTCCTCCTCCTCCTCCTCCGGGGTGTGTTGAGCAGTTCTTAACAGAGAGAGACATATCACATCTGGAGCCGCAGCCATGGGGCCAAACATGGCGCCAGCCCAGCTCTGAGCCAACACCACAGAAACAAACACACACACAGAAACACACACACTCGTCCATGTGTGTCCCAAAATGTTGCTGTGTGGTGGCACCAGAGTCTTTGTTGCTCACACTTAACTCATTATTCATGCATACGGGAGTTCTGAAGCACTAGACGAACAGTTGTTTTAGTAATGCAAGGAACAGTTTTCACTCGGCTCGATAAAAGCGGGAACAGTGACTCTACTTTAAAAACCCCTCCCACTGAAGTGCCCTTAAAAGCTTCTTAAATTAATCCTAAAAAAATAACATAAGCAGATACCATTCCTTTCTCATTGAGGCTAGGCAGACCCTCATGCATGTTAATTGTTCACAGCTTTTATAATCCAGTCTTCCACATGTGGGACCTGATCCAGCCTGCCTGTTTCTGATTAAGACTCGAGCCACGTGGGACGAGAGATGCTGAGAGAGACATCTGCAGTACAGTTTTTCTGGGATTGCTGGAAAAACTATTAAAACTATTGTCTTGTTTGGCCGACTGAAACTTCACTGTGACGCTCAGAGTTGTGATTATTGTTAATTTTCCCAGCTGAATGAAAATAATACATGGAAATTCAGCTGGGTAATTGCATCTGTGGAAAAGGTGGAGAGTGCAAATTAAGATCGGTTCATTACTCCTTGTTTGGGAGAATATTTTGATCCTACACCACCCTAAAACTTTAAAATTTGTGTCACTTGTAAAAATAAAAAGTTTAAGGGCAGAAAATGTCCAGCATGCCGGTCAACACATGCTAGAGGGGCAATGTTGTTTGGTTGTTCCACCACTTTGGTCCAGACTGAAAAATCTATTGGATGAAATTTGGCACAGACATTGACGGTCCTCAAAGGTCGAATCCTCCTGAATGTGGTGATCTCCTGACTTTTTCTGTAGTGCCACCAGCTGCTTTACATGTGTGGCTCCGAGCGAGAAATGTCAACAACTATTGGATGGATTGCCATGAACTTTGGTACAGGCATCCATGTCCCTCTTGGAATGAATTGCAATAACTTTGCTGACCCTTTCATCAGCAGGTTTACATTATAATAATTATCGAAACTTTTTTATGTTTATCTGAACAGCGTCAGGTATACATTGTGTTTACTGCCAATTACCAAT
Organism: Nannoperca obscura; assembly: GCA_036024295.1. Classification (NCBI taxonomy): domain Eukaryota; kingdom Metazoa; phylum Chordata; class Actinopteri; order Centrarchiformes; family Percichthyidae; genus Nannoperca; species Nannoperca obscura. Next base: position 20,329 of record JAVQJL010103582.1, read on the forward strand.
TGTTACCATGGTAGCACGCTAAAAGAAGATGCTCAACATGGTAAACATGTTATCTAACAAAACATCCGGAGGTTGACATGCTTACATTGTCATTGTGAGCATATACGCACAGAGCTTTTAAAGTGGCTAAAGACTCTTGTTTTTAAATATCAAGTGTTGGTGTCAGTCCCTCAAGACCATCGTTCAAAGCTCATGTATTTACATCAACGTTTAAAGACAATGCAAAAAGAAAATCCTCCATAGAAAAGGCAGAGATATACATTTCACCACTTACAATTCCCTCAATTGGTAAATTCTTGATTGTCAAAAATGACAAAAAGGGGGGAATTGTGATGGAAATTTAATTTATCCACATATTAATCTGTATCATGATGACTTCATCTCTGTCTCTTGAGCATTCTGGCCGTGAACCTGTCCTTCTGTCTGTCCTTGCTAACCCTCGAGAATTCATTCCTGACTGCTGACTTGTTTTGGCTTTGCTACCTTCACATTCTTGGCTTCCTATAAAGACAGTGTAACCAGGCTCTTCCTGGCCCTTCTTGACTGTGACACCCCTTCAGTGCACATCAACAGGTCCTTTCTGCAGAAAGCTTAATAAATACTCAAAAGACTTTGGGGATTCAGAGACTCTTGATTTCCACATTTCCACCACAAGACTAGAATGCAATGCTACAGAAATGTAATTGTTTCCAAACCTGAAATCTCGCTCTCTCGAGTTGTTACAGTTTTATGTCTGTTGCTATTGATCTCTTCATAGAAACTGACTTGCAATGTTCATACAATATTTTAAGTTCCCTGCATAAGGCATTTAGAAGGAAATCGCTGACAAATCGACAGGTGGTGGGTAAAAAAAAATAAAATAAAATGACAATACTTTAGCTGAAAAAACAACAGAAATTTAATTATGTGATGTTTGTCCAAACCTCTCTTTGTAAATTAAAGCCCATAAAAACATGTGTCAACCTTTAAGAACTTCTCTTTAACATGAAGTATTCATAGCTAAATGAGTCAGTAGCTCATTTATCCAGTTTAAATTTTAGTTATTAAGAGTTTAATATTCAAAATCTCTGGTAATCTGCGTCATCAGGATTGTGTGGTTTGTTTGGGGTAACTGTGATTAGCGTTTATTCAAATGCTGCAAAACTCTGACTGGAGACAGGTGATGGAAGATGAAAGAAGAATATGATCATTAGGCTGTGCTGTTTTATATTGATGGCTCACCAGGGAGCCCCCCATCACTGACCGGCCGTCCATCCTGTTGTGCCTCCACTCTCGGTCAGTGTGTCAGGTTTCAAGCACATGGAGTGGATTAACTGTATGAAACACTTTACCAGGGCGACGTCCACCACACCACCCTGACTAAGCAGTGACTGGTTTGTTAGGTGGTCTCGCTTTGTTTTCTCTGCAAACACAATGTACATTTAAGACTTGTTGTTGCAGGATGGTGCCCATTTACTGCAGCCGAGGCCACTGTTGTAAAGCAGCCTGAGGAATGTTGGTGGAATTTGTCACCTATTGTAGAGGAGAAGAGTAATTTCATTTGGAGCAAACTGCGGCTGAAATATGTCGATGTTTTACTTTTTCTTCTCTCAAATTAATATAGTTGAGTTTTCTTTTTGATACAGCTAATCCAAGCACACTACAAATACTACTAAGCAACTTAAATGTATTTACTCATCCAGCAAACATGTACCAATATTAGGATTTATTTGGAATTATGTTTCTGTCCAGCAACAAATGTAAGTACAATATTCACTCATTTGAGCTGTTTTTGGCCTCTGCCAACTCCTGAGGAAAATCTCTCTCTCTTCAGCTGTTAAATGCTCCATTATTCACCAACTGATGTCTGTTTGTCATTTGATGTTGAGTCGGTTGCATACAGTTGTCTTATTAGAGCTTTAATCATTAATAGTTAATAGCAAATAGTTACGTTTCGTGCACAGATGCGAGGTGTGAAACACAATTGATCCATCAAAAGAGAAATACATCAGAGCAACTAAAGTGCATGGTCAGCGACAGTGCAGTGGCCCGGGACTGTTTGTGTTTTGGTCAAGGACACTTCAATCCTGTGAAACTTCACTGAGCGTGTGTGCACACTGCACACTGACTTCATGGCTTTCATCCTCGAGTTTGGACTGCACTCAACATTCCTGCTTATTTTGTAAATGTACTGCAGTGACTCCAGCGTCCTTTGTGTCATTGTCAAAGCTGCTCGGCATGATTCACACATTCCATTAATATAGACGCAGACTTTTACAGCCAGGGAAGAGTAAAACATTAAACCATGTTCAATTACCAAACAACTCAGGGACTTTCAGCCTGAATCATGGTCCACCAATGATAAACCACTAGAACAATTTATTAGCACATTTATTAACATCAGTGAACTTCTCCCTGTCAAAGAATGTTTGGCCGCAGTCCCAGAGTCTGGACACAATGAAGCTAAAACCGCAACGTGTTCTCCCACTCTTTATTACTAATTTTGAAAATCAATTTAGATTAACCAAGGATCAGCCAAACTCCCATGAAGAAAGGGGGAGGTGATGAAGCCGTGAGAGTGAGAGTGTGTCAGGAGACACCATTGTAACGCCTGGTGTCCAGTTTCAAGATACCCTCAGACTGAACTCTTTGCTTTTGTACAAAGATAAAATTGGCGCAAAGTGATTTCCAATCACTTTAAGTGACAGTTCACCCACATTACAAAATAAATCAAATATTTTCATATGTAGTAATGCAGACAGTTTTGGTTTTCTATGCCAAAGTCATTTCTATCACCAGAGAAACAGGGGCATTGTTTTTGGTTTGAAATATTGCATGTGAAATGTAATTAAAAAATCTGTGAGCACTAAAAACAAAACTTAACTTCCATTGTGGTGGGGTGGTGCGAGAAATCTCAGAAGCAGATGCCGTAAAGGAATAGTTTGACATTTTGGGAAATGTGCTTATTTGCTTTCTTGATTGATACCACTCAATTTAGTTTTCTCACCTTCACTACTCATGCAGTCTCAGCTCTAGGGCTTTGTAATAGAGTGGCAAAACCATCTAAGCAAAGTTTCATCTGAAAATATACTGCAAACATATACAATAGAATTTGCACGGAAAAAAAGAAAAGTGCAGAACTGAATCCACATGAAAAAGAGAACAGGAAGCCAACATGCCAAAAGTGTTTGGATTGTGTACAATCCAGAATGTACTGTATGTCTTTAATAATCAGCAGTAAGGATGGGAATAAAGTGATCAGCACTGAAGAGAAGGTTTTATATTCTTCTGCAACCGAGGATGGAAATGGTGTCACTTTCCTGTCTGTAACCCCTCTCCTCCATGTCTCCACACTGCATGCATAATAACAGGCTAGACTCCATAAAGCCAACTGAAAATAGATAATGATGTGTTACCTCAGTCACTGACTCTGTACAGTATGTAACCAGTCCCCTGAAGACAACGTCAACAAGGATGTCTCGTGTTTCCATCATGCTCCTTTAGATGCAGCTACGGTCTGCTCTGGTAGTATTAGCGCTGTCTTATCAAGCCATAATACGGATGTAACAGTGTCACACTGACAGGATGTACATAGGAAGGAGGGCACAGCTAACACTGGCTGGCGTGGGATCTTTGAAACATGCTCATGTGAGTGACTCAGATATGGTTATCTTCAGTCTGGAAAGTAAGCATGACGAGGAGATCATTCACATCTCAGACTCTTTCTTCTGCAACGTGAATCTTGTGTAGCATGAGGCTTTAAAGAACGGTCAGTTCAGCCAAATGCATCAAGCCATGCAGATAGTTTGGGATTTATTTGCACAGGCTTTGAGATATAAATTGAAATTAAACTGCAACCTGTCTTTCAAGAAAGAGTGCTCTGATTTCTCTGAATAATACCCAGAAATGAGATGTTATTGTGAATTTTTAAATGCGTGTAAAAAGCCAATTAGTGAACAACTATGGCAAAGACATTCTAAGAAAAATATATGTATGAATTATCTTCTTTTATAAATCCTAAACAGATAGTCAAAGGTTTGATTAGATCCATCTAAAAGACACAATACGGTGGATATTTCGACTCAAAACTTAAAAACCACAGACAACAGATCTACGCTCAGTGACCATTGTTTTAGATACACCTGTGTAATTTAATGCAGTTCAATACAACTGATTTGAAAGAATCGTTTTTAGTCTTACATCCGATACAGTGGACGTTTAAAAGAGTCAAAATCATAAACTCTCTCACCATTGTCTTTCATACAGATATATTTTGAGTGTCAATCTCTTGTGACAACCACAGATTGAAACGTTTCACAATGCATTCACAGTTACTTGGGAGAGAAAATAAAAGGACCTCCTCTTACAGATGTATTACACGTCTTAAAGCCACAAAGGAAAAGAACGTCCTCTCTAACTTATTCAGGGAACCTATTTTAAGTCTAAACTTATGGTGGAAGATGGGTGAGAGACTGCTGCCCTAACATGCTCAGAGACTCACTGTAAGTAATATGTCAAAAGGTGGTAAGAAATTAGAGGCGATAACATTGTAATGGTCTTGAGGGGGAATAAATCTCAGTCCGCTGAGCCTTCGGAGACAGCCGAGGATGAAGAAGCTGAGGTTGGAAGGTCACGAACTGTCTATATGAGCTTTGTGGTGACAGATTAAATAAAGATAGATGAAAGGTAGATGAGGTGACTCACTCCTCTGCCCGTGTTTCAATACATCTTCTGTCAGTCATCAAAGCAGACAGAGAAGAACATAGTTAATGTATGGAAACCTCTGCAGGAAAATCTTCTAGGAAGCAGCAATCCGAAACAGAGGGGAGAGTGGAAACCTAAGCTGTTGGTTTGATTTTCAGCTTGCAGATGGATGCGGTCCTCTGTTAACACTCCTCTTCTTTGACTGGCAGGGAGGGCACTGACCTTTGACCACGGCAGGATGCCTATTCTTGTAGGGGGGGGGGGGGGGGGGTTCTCCCTGTTGCTGGTGTGCTGATGTTTTGACAACACAAGGAAAAAGTCTTTCATCAGGGAAAACAGCCATATGTCTTCTCAACCCCCACCCATTACGGGGGAACACCTCCATCTTCATCTGCTTCAGTCAGGAAAGTATTGATTTACTTCGTGTGTCAGATGTGAATACGATTTACGTAATGGTGGTCCAGTGGCCGCGGACCTCTGCTGACAAATTCATTACACAGAAAGATTCACATGGTCTGCGTGTCCCTGTAATCTCCAGGTGAAACATTGAACAGCAGGGTTGGGATAGAGGAGATAATGCCGTAATCCCCACCTGCAATTCTGAAATCCACTCCATTTCAGGTAATCCTGGTTAGAAATGTGGAGCTGCAGGTTCGTGTAAGCACATCAAAACATTGCTATCTGCAATACGTTTAATCAGTGTAACACTTTTTCTCTCAATACAGAAAGTCGCATCACGCAGCATAAACAGACTTCTTATTTAAAGCTCCACTCCATCAGTTTTTATTTATATTGTTATAAATATATAATAAAACATATACCAGCATCAACCACCATGAACATGATAAACTAACAGGACCAGTGCTGTGCAGGAGAGTTGATCTCAGTAGCACAGCAATGTAAATAGCGCTCAGTGTTTGTCAGACTGCTGTAGAATAAAGTTTCTCGTTTTCTTTCAGCTCTGGTCAGATTTTTGCTGAAATACAGGCAGAAAGTTGTCAAAGCAGCAGATGACGCAACACATTCCCACTTTATAATATTAAAATATTGATTATAGCTTTCAAATTTTCCCAAATGTCATGATAGTTACAGCAAACGATAACTAATCCAGTGATTGCCCAGACTGATCACGTCCCCACATGAATGTGTATTTTGGTAATCTTCTCTGTGAGGTTTATGAGGACCTGAAGCTGCACAACTACCTCCCTGTGTGAAGCACCACTTCACATGCACTCAGGCAAAGTGCAGCGTCTCTCGCTGAGTAACATCACTGGACGTGGACGAGAGCAGAAAGTGTGGACAAGTATTAAAGACAAGCTTTCGCACAAAAAAAAACACCACCTTCACGTCTGCAGCTGCCAGCCTGCCTTGTTTTTTTACTCAAAATGCTTTTTTGCTCTGCACTTGTGTCACCAACCTCCATCGTTAAATAATTGAGGTGGACACATTTTGGCATGTAGTCATGTAGTAAGGGAGTTGCTTTTTCATCCTCTGATACATTTAACTTGAGCGTTAAAGCATCGGTGGGAATCGTGGCCTCTTCATTTATTAAACATTGTGCCATCAAAGCCCAGAGGGAGTGTTTGCTTGCAACCCGCAGCAGAGGAGGACCAGCTGGGTCTGTCTGTACAAGAGTCTCAAAACTTTAAGCTCAGACATAGCACTTTATTGCATCATCTCACCGACTTTAGTATTTATAACCCGCTGTATTTCATCCTAAGGCTGATTTGAAACATTGCTTTATGAGCCTCCTCAGCACTTCTTCCCCCTGATTAGCACACAGGATCAGCACTTTTACAGCACACACTGACTTTTGGCACACGTTCTCTCTCTCTTTGTTCTTGCAGGGAGTTCGCCAGACCGAGTTTGCTGTGGTGGATCTGTCGCTGGTGGTCCTGGTAGCCCCGGTAGCCCCACAGCCTTTCCTGATGGCCCAAAACCACGAGGGTGCTAATGATAGCAAATGATTACTGGGAGGAGAAGTAAACAAGAGACGACCCAGCAGCCCAAACCGGGAGAGCTCTGTCAACACAGTGGTGATGTGTCAGTGTCACCTGATACGGGAGCTGGCACTCTGCTGGTGGGGAAAAACAGCAAGCACAAATAAGAAAAGTTCAATATGCAGTATAGTTTATTTATATTTATATAAATTCATATCATGTAACAAATAATTAATTATGATTAAATTGGTTATCATACTTCTAATAATAATGTTAGTATACCAACAAAAGCGAAGACAGAACTTTCAGTATCAGTAACACCTGAACATATTGGTCAACTCAGATTTCCACAGTAAGAGGACTCTTGATAGTGCAAACCAAATCTCATTGCTCTTTTCTAGTCCAGTATTGCTGAATATAATTGCTTTAAATTACTCGTTAATGACTCACAAGAAGCGTTACTGTTGGAATGTGGATGTGTTTGTGTGTGTGTGCACCAATGAATCTTAAGCCCATATTTGTGTCCCTGTGTGTGCGGAGCAGATAAGCAGACTGTTGAGATTCAGTGCTTCCAGGCGGCTCAGAGGGAAGTCCTTTGGGTTATACAGGAAGCATGTACACTGAGCTGGAGTACAAACAGGAAGTGGGTGATTGATTTCAGGTTTTGTTGCAGCCGAGAGAGGAAACGCCTGAGAGTTCCTAAACTGCTGCAGCACATGGTCGAGTTGTTAGAAAGCTGTTAAGATGTTGCAATGCAGGAAAGGGCTGTTGTGTGGATGTTTCAGGGGGTCACAGGACCATACCATGCTGTTCTTTTTAACTGATTAGACTTTTTTGTGTTTTTCAGTCATTATTTGAATCATAAAATTAAGTTTAAAACTAGATCCATCTTTTTGGGGCCTTTTTTATTTTAACAATAAAGTATGATGTAGGAAATACTCCTGTCCATCGACTACAGTAGTGTTTGCAGTTCTTGGTGGTCTAAGGATTGTGACCCCCCTATACTGCAGCAGAGACAGGTGCTGCCACATTTTGTCTCGTCTCGCTGCATCTGTTGCAGACATTCGTCCTCAAATTTAAGCAACTGCCTTTGTGTGTGAGCTAACGTTTCTACACATTCTCACCTCAGAGTTAAAACCTCCTCAGAGACTTTTTAAAAATGTGCTTGTCAGGCTAAAAGTCAAACTGTCTGTGTCCAGTGTAGGTATTGCTATATATATGTTATATATGTATATTCTATGACATTACTCGAATAACACAGTTAACTAAGTAACTGGGATTTTGGAAGATTTTTGAATATCGGTCTGCAATGTAAATACAATTCATGGCAAATCTTGGGGGGAGGGACAATAAACCACAAACCTTGAAAATGTGGAGAGGGCTTTGTGACAAAGAAAGCATTTTTAGGCATTTTGCTTTTAGTCCAAGGTAGAGAGTTGAGAGGAAACAAAGGGAGAGAACGGGGAAGTAACATGCAACAAAGGTCTTAACCATCACGACTCCACCAAAGAAACGAGACATTACCATACAAACTGGTTTATACTGAAAACTAAAGATTTTTAAACATCACTAGCTAGTACCTTCTGTAATCATTGAAGATGTCACAATTGAAAGTAAGATCAGCCAAGTTGTCATTAGCTACTCCCCTCCTCTTCTTCATCCACTGCTGCTCTTTTTGTTCTGGTTAAACAAACCAAACCAGCATCATTAGATTGGTGTAATTCATGTGCCAAACAGCTTCCACTCAATTTCAAGGAGTTGATTGGTTGTGATTAAATTCAGGATCCAATTAAATTTGGTTTCCAAAACCCGCTACAAAGAGAGCAGGGATCTGAATAGAAGGCTGACGCTGTCTTTTTACTGTCAGGGAATAAAAAAACGCAGCTTCATGAGCTCTGTTTCAGAGGATCAACAACTGAGCCAAACCTACTGATGAGACAAACAGAAAGCCTGGAGGAGGCTTGAGAACAGCAGAGCTTTCATCCTGTTTAATGTCAAATGCATGCATGTTTTTGTACACATTCTTTATCCCTTCGACATTTATTGTATTTATTCTGTTGCACTGGTTATCTGTCTGGAAGAGAGAGAGAGAGAGAAATACCGCACAGTCAGGTCTGACATTTGCTCAAGCCTACAGGCAGACATCTGTGTCGGAGCTTTTTGTCCATGTAGCTGAAAACTCTTTGAGAAGTGCATGACTTTCTACCCTCAGCCAGAGTTCACAGGTCAGATTCATACCTCTTTTTCTCTGGTGTCACATTCCCCTGAAATAGATATAGCTGACACAAAAGATGGACTTTCTTCCTTGACACTTTTCTGCCACAGCTGCAGAGATTCAGAAATAGCAGACCCATTCACAATTGACGCCTCACAGACGCTTCGGACCTTTCGAGTCCCAATGCTCTCTTAACATAACAAATTGCTCCTGAAATGCACTAATTCCTGCTCACTACTAGATATGCTTTCCCAGATACTACGATCTGCTGACTGATTCTGCTGATTATATAAACGACAAGCAAAAAAATAATAAGTATCACCTATGGCAACTTTTCAGTGATCAGGCATTATTTTGTTCACATGACCTGTTGAAGTCAGTGTCCAAGGAAGCAGTACACATTGAACAATACTGCAGAAAGAGTCTGCCCACTATCCTATTATAGTGAGTGGCATAATCATGACTTAGAGCATATCTGCTGGTGCTATGGCAGTAGATGCAGAGCCACGCTGTCTCTGACACAGAGCAGGATGTATTTGCATGCCTGTACAGGCTCCCTATAATCAGCATCCTGGTTTTTGGAGATAAGGCACAGCGGTACAGTGGTACAGTGTGCGGCAGCGGCTGGCTTTCTGCCAGGAGACTTCGGGGCAAAGCATCCACTACAGCAACAGCACTGTGGATACTTCTGCCAGTGAAGATAGATTCCTACTCCACCATCATCATCCAACACATTATACCACCTTAACTCCTTTGCTGTATTCTAAGCACTGAAACACAAGACAAAAATGTCATCTAGGTCAATGATTCCCAAAGCAGGGGTATGCTACAGGGCACTTCTGCAGCAGCCAGGGGGTACGTGGAAACATTGTGGAGTGTCTCAACTAATTTGAAAAGATTCGATTATGATTTGATTAAAAATAATATGTACACATATTGAGTTAGCTGCAGTGGCTGAACATTAATTGCTGCAAATAAGAGTGCATGAAAACTAGTTAGCAGGCAGTCAAGCAGGTAACTGCTAAAATTAACTATTGAAATAGTTAGCTAAAATGAATGGACAAATGGTTGAAACAGATCACCACAAAAAAATGGAAAAACGGTTGAAATGGCTTCAACCGTTTTCCCATTACTTTTAGCTAATTATTTCAACTCTTTAGCTAAAACAAGCTAATGGATAAAAGGTTGAAATAGTAAAGTCAAAATAATGGATAAACAGTTTAAATGAGTAAAAGTAATGAATGAATAGTTGAAATAATAGATAGAATAGTTAGCCCATGGACAAACACTTGAAATAATTAGCTAAAAAATACCTACAGTAGCCTAATGAATAAATGGTTGAAATAATAGATAGAATAGTTGAAACACGTTAAATAGTTAGCAAAAAAATACCTACAGTTGAAAAAGTAGCCTAATGAATAAATGGTTGAAATGTCCAGTCTATCTGCTGCAGGTGGTCATGCAAATGCAAAACTGACCCAAGCAAGCAAAATGCACATTGTTCAACCATTTGAAAGTATTACCATAACAATGTCCACTTTTATAATATTTATATCAAATGAACACATTGAAAGACGTGGAGTCAATGAATGGTTCCTTGAGTTCCTCTGATGTGGCTGTGGGGGTAAGGTGGTCAAAAAAGGTTGGTCTGATCTAGGTTGTTCCTTTCCTTTTAATTATCCCTGTTTAGGTCTGGACATGTCACCTTAGAAACCTTATTTAGGGCATTTTGTCCCCAGACATCAGTTAATTTTCAGCCAGGATGCACAACATAAAGGTTGCATTTTTTTTAATCTATATGCATTACACACAGTAAAAAGTTCAGATAATACTATTCTTTAAACAGGAGCTTTGTTGAAAGCTTTATTTTATTTGCTTTATTTGATCTGTAAAGCATCTTTTAACACCTCTAAGCAGTTATCTTTTCTCATAGCTTAGATCTTATTCTACTTTTAATAACTGCCGTTCTTTTCTGATTGCTGTTGGACTATCAAGTTAAGGAGGGCTTTTAGAAAAAGAAAAAAAAGCCCCACTCCTCCAGATTCATTTCAACAACAGTACTGTACTATAAATCAGCTCCCAAACCCCTTAGTCAGGGAAAATTCACTCCATGTGGAAGTTGTACTATGTTGCATCAGCCAAGACGGAGAAAAAATGTTTTTAACATGCAAAGAGGGTTCTGTGTGGCTCTGCTGTGTGAGCCAGGGGCAGCTTTTCAGCCAGAGCTCCATCTTTTTACGAGCCCACAGACACAATCACACTGGAACATGTGCTTTTGATCGGCTCACGTGCAAGGCCGAGGCCAGTTAAAGCACCAGTACACAATGATCACTCACTATTACTGCGACAATGAGAACCACATGCCAGTTCAAACCCAAATGCCCGGGTCCCAGTCCCTGTTTTCAGTCATGGTTGGTCCCGTGGGAGCCGTGTTCCCAAGCTTGCAAACAATGGCTCTGTATTCATTCAACTTTTTCAAGCAGTTGTGAGCTCCTCCTAAACATGTTTTGTTGCAATACTGGATTGTACTGGCTGATGTGTTGAACGTTGAATAGGTGTAAAGGAATGTTTCAAAATGTCTGCACTACTTTCAGGGGCATTAGGATGATACTGAAAGCCTTTACTGCGTGTGTGTTTGTGCTTATATTTTCAAGGCAGCAATGCGAGATAAGACACGTTGAATCCAAATCAGACAGGCTCTGCAACCTTCTGCTCCTCTCGTAACAAACATGATGAAATCACTCCTCTTTATTCTGCATTTCACCACAACATACAACACACACAGAGGAATAACAAATTTGTTTTAATTGATTAAATGTTAAAGTCAGGCCAAACTTGACTGCACAAATATGAGGGTTTTTTTCTTTTAGATCAGTTTTTTATTTTCATGTTAAAACAAGAAGATGGCTTTGGGCACTGAGAACTTGTGATAGCCGTTTTTCACTACTTGAAAACGACTTTATCTAAAAATGAATTAATACCAAAGAGAAAATAATTAGTTGCAGCTCTAAAAGAAACACGTTTGGCACGTTTTCTCTAATAATTTGCACAAAAGTTCAGATTCGTATTTGATTTATTTAAGTTTATTTCCAAAACATCCCTATTAGATTTTGGTCACTCGTCACTCGGGTCCCGCCTGACTTATCACACCCACTCGCTAACTGTCCGACTGGGATGTACTAGTAAATTCACCCCATTTGCCCCTGCCTGGGCTGTGATGTCTGCATGTTGGCAACTGTTATCTGTGTCACTGTCACTGTTTGGTGTCATTACCCTGCATCCACTGACCATGAGCAGATTCTTTCACCCTCGTGAACTAGAGTACAATGCGTCAACTACCTTAGAATTCCCCCACCCAACAGCTGGCTGATCCCCTCCAGTGATCTGGTCCTGCAGCAAACCCACAGTGGACGCCCAGACTGAGGCTGGTGATATGCGCTTCTGCTGTGAAGTAGAAAGTGGCAACGCAGACAGGTCGTAACCCTGAACCGGTGGCTGTGTGGGAAGACTGGTGATGTCTAAGTAGCATGCATATGTCTATCTCTGTCTCCTTATGTGTGTGTCTCTCTTGTGCGGTTGCTATTGCATTCCAGGCATTCATTGCTCACTTCAGCACAGATTCACTTCTAAAGAGCAGCAGGTGACAACCAAAAATACTTTCACTCCAGTGACAGGCTGCAGACCACTGTGAGAGGATAAAGGGTTGACATGACACATATTTAGCCACCTAGTAGGAAGCAGACATCATGTGAGGCTCTCTATAGTATCAAATGAGGTCATCCTCAGTCACGCTCTGAGGACATTATTCTTCTCATACAAGCTGTAGCTTGAGGGCTCAAGTCCATTTATGCTCCATCTACAACAGATCAGCCTTTTACAAAAAAACGTTTTGCATTGTCCCACGTGACCCCTCACTGTTATTACTGTCCATTCTCCTAAACGCCACCATAGATAATGCATAATGCACGTCATCATTCTTTCCCTAGATTAAGCAGAGAGGGGGATATTGTGTTGGGGAGCCCTCTCCAATGTACTGAGACCCAGGCAGGCTGAATGGGCTGCTGGGAGCAGGACTAAAGCAACAGGCCTGGTGTCTCTCCAGGGCGCCACTGGGAGAGCCCGAGTGTGGAAACCATCAAGGCTCCAGCAGCTGATGTGTTCTGACAGTGTTGTGGTAGATCCGCTCTGCCGTAAGAGGTACATAGGAAACATGGTGTGGTTCACATGGGGAGCTCTTTTTCCATCCACAGCTTGGCCTCAGTGGGGTACATCATTTGTGTGTGTGTGTGTGTGTGTGTGTGTGTGTGTGTGTATTAGGCAACATTTCCACATTTCAGCCTCAGAAACTCTTCTCTCAGCTGTGCCCCAGCGGTTCCCCACTCCCACTCTGGCCATGTTGTAATTTCTCTTCCAGTGATGGAAAGTAACTAAGAACATTTACTCAAGTACTGTACTTAATTACAAGTTTGAGTTACATGTTACTTGTATGTTACTTTATACTTCTGCTCCACTTCATACATTTAGGAGGTGGATGTTGTCTTCTTACTCTATATTTATCTGAGAGTTATAGTACATAACAATATGTGCTATACATAATACATTGTTAAAGATTAAACCAGAGGTTCCCAACCTGTTTGGCTTGTGACGCCGTACAACAAAACACTAGCATGCTAACTAGCTCACAATGCTAACATGCTAATGTTTAGCATGCTTATAGTTCACTATGTTCATCAATCTTAGTGTAGCATACTACCGTTTGCTCAGCATCAATTATTTTAACTGTTGACCGCGAGTCTGACAGTGTTAAAGTTAAAGTATGCTAAATCAATGCACTCTTTTAAAACTCCACCACGACGAGCAATATATTTTCCGCGTAATGAGTACATTCACTTTCTATTCTTTTTTATACATTGTTGTATTTGTACTTTTACTTAAGTAAAGGATCTGAGCACTTGCTCCTCTGTGTTTGAATTAACCTGATGGCTCCTCAGCAGTGGTGGAAGAAGGACTCACATCTTTAATTTGAGTAAAAGTAAAAATACCACAGTGTATAAATCCTCTGTTAAAAGTAAAGGTTCTGCATTCAAAAAAGTAAAAGTACTAGAGTATTAGCATCAAAATATACTTAAAGTATCAAAAGCAAAAGTACTTACCAGTATGCCCATTTCAGAATAATGTTCAATGTAGTACTGGATAATAATTTCTGATGCATGTGCACATCACTTTAATAACTTTATGGGTAGCTTATCCTTATCTTATTCCATGGGGATCAATAAAGTCTTATCACTAGGTCATAATTTATTTGTTGATTATATTTGTATCATTCATATGAATCTGCAAAGTTATCAAATAAGCGTAATGGAGTAAAAGTATAATATTGTCTGAAATGTCATGGCATTGATGCATAAAGTAGTTCCTTTTCACCCATGCTCCTCAGACACTGCAGCCTTTTGGATAAAACTCCCGAGCAAATCTCAAGGATTTCCAGTTTGCTGTGCTGAGGCCTGACATGTTTTCTCGGGGCTTGTGTGGCGAGGTAGTCCGCGTGGGAAACACTTGCATTCCACACCCACTTGTTGACCTCCCTGAACTCTCGCTGTGCTGATTCCACTGCGTTACCTTGGCCGTGGGGACAGGATGTCCAGCGAGCTCACGGGGAGGAGGAACATATGTAGGGGAAACCTCTCGTTCAGCAGAAATAAACTGATGATACATTTGTGTGGGAGGCATGTGTTTTCATTAATTCATTTCTAACACTGCTTGATTATGTTGTAGACACTGACGGAAGTCAGGTCATTCTGGATCATTATTGACATTTATATGGCACTTAATGCAGAGTTATTTTAATTTCCTTAACACTTCACGGCCTGAAATCAGCCATGTCAAGTGCTGCATGTCGAAAGCCGTTTATATCCCACTCAAAACCCTCCACTTAACACAAAGCCTATAGATGTAAGCAAACACGTAAAACAGGTTATGCTTATGAAAATTAAGTTCATAAGCAGTTCCCACATCACAAACACGTGATTCTTATCTATGGTTTCTTGAGGACATGAGCTCTCTATTTAAAGACACATAGTTTTGGCCTGAGTCAGTTGGCACCACGTGAGGATCTCCTGCGAGCAATGGCTATGTCCCTGTGCTGTGGGGACAAGGGTAACTGATAGTGTGTCAACGTCTCTGTGTGGCTCACATTGGTTTGGTGTCATAAAGAGCTTCTCACACAGCAATGATTGGTTTATGAGTAACAGCAGAATCTCAACTGATTGTACACTCTGTGTAATCTCCATGGGTTGAATGAGTGGGGGATATGAGGCTTAACAAAGGAAGTGAAAAGTCATGGGTTCAATTTCATTCCCTGAACTAAGCCAGGGTACATGTCACATGTTAAGGAGCTACTCCAGCAGTTTTCAGGAGGGAGATTAAAAAATGAATGTAGGAGAGGCCAATTATCTTGATTTTATCCCCTATTTGGGTTGAGCTCTAATAATTCTGGATTTTGGATCTGACTCCCATAATGCAACTCAATAGCATCTTTTGTTATGTCCATATGCATTGGTTTTATTTACATTGAATGTGAGGCACCCATGTCTGCTTGGCCCTTTAGTATTATTAAGTATCAAGTGGGAGGTGGAGTGCCCCTTTATAAATGGACTCCGGACCAAAGTGCCCTTATGCACGGCATTGCATTTCTTTCATCTATCAACTGCTACGCAGCCGTGTGGGAGAGACAAATTAGGACAACAATGCTAAAAGGCAAATTCTACTTTATGTAGAATAGCTAATAAGGCTTGTGACTTAATTCACATATAAAACTAACATTTCATCCATACAGTAGATTACATCTTATTACGGGATATCAGATTTTTGTTTACCGTGTTCACCAAGCTGCTTCCTACAACTCCACATCAAAGACAACACTCCTCCGCATGCCATCTCTGCTCCCTTGTAAATCTAAACGTAATCTGTTGTAATATTTGTCATTTTACTGAAAAACTAAAGACTAGACAACATTTTTCATGAGAGATGTGTGCTGTTTATTGAGGTACAAGTGAACATTTGACATAAAGTTTCATGCATTTACATTGACTTCAATGAGAATAACCTTCACATGAAACCCATTTTATTCGTATCTATTCTATGCATTAACAGTGGGAGCAGATAGCATAGTGTCATTGCTAAAAAATGCCACAAAATATAATCAATCGGCCCAAAAAGATTCCTTACGTGGACATGTAGTGTAAAACCAAACAGACGTGTGTTTCTCAACATGTAATTAATTAATTCTATTCAATAGCGTGACGACTGGACAGAGAAACTGGACTTTTTCCTGCGAACAAAGCAACGGTATGTTAATTTGTGGTAGTCCCCAGATGAGGACAGGTAGTCTAATAAATATGAGCTAAAAACATTCTTTAGAGAATGATTAAGCAATGTCCTTAATTTCAAACTACAGAAAGATGATTTTTTTTGCACTGGCCTTTACTCACCGATCCAGTTTATAAAGCAACGATCTCAAGATGCGTGTCCACTCCAAGCAACCCTATATTGTCAGGAGATAGGTGTTGCCCTGGTGTCTCCTCATGTTGTGTTTTGTCTCAACTTATTTAAGGGCTTGTGTCCATTTTAGCCCTTTGCTTTTTTTAAAGAGGCTTAATCTTGTTTCAGAACATTTCCATGACTGGGGCAGTTTAACTCTTTTTTTTCTTAGCCCCTAAGGCGTGTGCCAGATGCCCTCCTTTCTTCAGAGGGGCCCTCGTATTCAAATCGTAGCAGCTGGGAAGTGCTTTGGTGAGAGGCAAAGGAGTGGGCAGGGATCGGGGGGAGTTTTTAAAGATGTAATAGGGATGGGGGTGTGCATTTGTTTGGCCGGTGTATAATCTGGCACACTTCTATAACAGAGAAACTCCAGGGCTCTCAGTCTTTGATCCACATAAGCAGCGTGAGGCCTGGTCTTTCAGGCCTTTTTCTCTTGGTGTGAAGGCATAGGCAGCGGAGAGAGAGTAGAGAGAGAGGCACTGTGGGTAGGCGGGGGTGGCATGTGGCTGGAGAGACAGCAGGTTGTCTGGCCATAGGCAGCGATGCTGCAGCAGGGGCTGTCGCAGGGGAGCACACATGTCACTCTGTGGGGCCGACATTATTTTCTTTGTTAGTCTCCATGTGGATAATAGATTCTGCCCGCATTCACTGCCAAGATGTGATTTTATACAGTATGCTCCCACATATGCTGACCCTGGCATTTCAAATTGGCTCGCAGTGAGAATTTGGTTTTATTAAAGTCATATGGAGGCTGCAGTACTGTCCTTATACAAATTGGGCTGCAGCAAACATCAGCTTTCTAGCAATTCTTTTCAGATTTCTTTTTTTTTGTGCCATTTTTGCCTTTAGTAAGTAGAGAGTGGTAGGAAACATGGAAAGTAAGTTCTCCATACCCCACATACGGTTTTATACTTTTAGTCTGGGGATGTTTTTCAGGATTCAGCCCTCAGTTTCAATTCAAGGCAATCTTACAGAATACAATCATAATTTAGAAAACAGCATTGCTGCCCAACGTTAGGGTTTAGTAAAGATCCTTTTCCACACCAAAGTGGATAATGCCCACATGCACAAAGCATGCATGTGGGCATTATCTACTTTGGTGGGGAAAAACCTGACTGGTCTGCACAGACTCTGACCTCAGCCCTATCCCACACCTTTGGGATGAACTGGAACACTGAAAGATAATGCTCTTGTTGTTGAATGGGAGCAAATCCCTGCAGTCAGGTTCCAAAATGTTGTGGGAAGCCTTCACAGAAGAGTGGAGGCTAGCAGCGACGTCAAACGAGTGTAACGTTCGGGTGTCCGTATTCTTTGGGCATTGTACATTCTGTGGGAACAAAAGTTTTAATGTTTAAATACAGTTGTTTTTGAGTTGTTGAGTGTAGTTCAAAGTAAAACTTGGCTTAAAGAGAGCATCTTCATCCACACACCATTTGTTCTGCCAACTGTCACAAAGAAAAGAGACGTTTCTCTTTTAAAGGTAAATAAATCATAATGCTCTGACAGGATTGTTAAACAAACTGTGTTCTGGCAGTAAGCCGGAAAATCCACCGAGAGGGAGAGCACAACTGTCCCTTTATTGTGCACAGTCTGCCGAGAGGCCACTTTGTCGTTACTCATGGATCTGTGTTGCTCAGGGCTCTCATGCCGACTGAGTCTCTTCCCAGAGGTCTAAGGCCAGTCCTGAGGGTCAGGAGACAGGATGCAGGGTACGCTGCAATATGTCACGGTGGATCGTCCTCACGGAGATGGCTCAGGGTAACAAAAGCAAAGGAGAACATTTAGATTTAGCCCCCACTATACCAGATGTATGGGTTTACTGCTGTTACTAAGAGTATTTGCTGTGTAAATGTTAAAATAAAGAGTACATTTAACATTTTGGCATCAATATATAAATGTCAAGGAGATAAAATTCCTCTCAAAATGTCTAAAAGCTGCACCTTTTGGTTGTAAAGTTTAACATTACTCTGGTGTCAGCACTTATGTGTGTGAGATGCGACTGTTTCCAGTAAGCTGCAGATGTCACATCTGTACCGAATCAAAAGGTCATTTCACCCAAAATCACAAAGAAAACATACTTTCTCGTGCACTCTTATGTGTTTTGAGGCATGTGGAGTTGCAGTTTTATGTATCAAGTTTTTGAGATATTTGGTTTGCCAGGTCCCCTGGTGTGCCGTCATCGGGGTGTCCTTGAGCAGCAGGCGTTGTATTTGATTCAGGGGCCAAAGCGAGACACAGGCACTGGAAAATATTAGGAATAATAGATATTTATTGCATTAGAGTGAGCTTTTTTTTAAGCCATTTTGAGGGCAAGCAGCACTCTCTGTAGTCACTCTGCATTGGGGAAGAATTTCATAAAAGAGAAACAGCATGGGGATATAATGTAGTGCAGCCCCATATCCATCATTTGTATGTCCATTATCCAAGCTAATACATACTGGCCTGTACAAGGCTCGTCTGGTATATGCTCAGAGGAAGACAAAGAGACACTTGCAAGGCGTTCATTGTTTTCTCAACAGAAATGGTACAAGATCAACACCGTGTGGTCGAACTGAATATCACCACGGTCACTCTCTTTGAAACGTGATAGAAATAATAAAGTTCAAACAATTCAATGAAAGATTTGTGCATTATTTGTTATTATAATGATATTTGCATTAAAAAAAGCACACCACACTTCTTGTAATGATATAAAGGAATGTCTTAATTTAACTGAATCCTATTTTTATTAAGGAGCCTCACATTGGAACTGAGGCTGTGTAAACAAACTGCTTTCTCTTGATGGGAAAGAGAAGAAAAAGGACAATATAGTCAGTAAATGGTCGCAGATTTAATAAAACCTGATTATGGTGAAAATAGGTGGGAAATCCTACAAGTTTAGGAAAGATTGGAGACCAAGAGGTAGCTATCAATTGATTGCAGCTAGCTAGCTATATATTTTCAAAAAATATCTTACTTTTTGAATAAGAGAAGTATCCAGGTAAAAGTAGGAACTGAAATGTATTTAAGTTAGAGCTAAACATGAGTCATTTGTAATAATTAGAAATTCTATGGAAATACTGTAGAGACAGCTGAGACATTTCTGTTGACTCCAGTGAGAAAACACATCAAAAGTCCTGTTGATAAGTGTTACAGAGTGGATAGTGTTTATTTATATAAAGTTATGAATGTATGAAGATCTTTGTAGGGGTGGACTGGGGAGCTGATATTTCATCCTTGAAATATACTGTATGTATATATCTATTCCTTCTAGGATGTAGTGGAGTACAAGTATAAAGTAGCATAAAATATAAAGTAATGTACAAATACAAAATAATATAGAGCCCTAAGGTAAACTTACATTTGAGTAGGCCTATACAGTACTTGAGTAAGTATACTTAAGTTACTTTCCACCACTGGGAAGAGATCAGAGAGAAAGGACATGATGAAATAAATAAAAATATTAGGCTAACGTGCAGCATCATGATGAAAGTGGACAAGGCAGAGGATGAACAGGAACAAATCTAGAGATCTGGCCATCCGGACACTGTAGGAGCTAATTGTCCCCACAAGATGGCAGTACTGCAACACTAGGGATGCTAGCTGCTGTTAAACCTTAAAGTAAAGAAGAAGAAGAAGAAAAACATTAATTCTGGTATTAGTTTTGTTTAAAACCTTTCATATGGACCGTCTGGCATCTTTTGGAAGTAAGTGTCGATACTATGATATCGTAAAATGTAACTGCTGCAGCTTTATACTAAACATCCCGCTCCTTCTTTAAGTTATCTCTGATTAGGCACATTAGCTCCACGCTCCAGCTAGCATTGCTTTGCTAATATTAGCAGAGAAGCTATAGCTATATTTACATCTATGTATATTTGTCAGCCTTTGAATGTATGTTGTTGCTAAAACAGCCCATCGTGCGGTTTTATTGTTGGATAACTTTCAGACACGTACTGCTATAAACATGATATATTTAAACCCAACGTTAATTTATCTCTTTACGCAGCGTTAGCGTAGCTAGCATTGAGGCTATCGTTATCCTGTATGCAGTGGTGTTTACAGCTGAACACAAGCATTTGTAGGCTTTAACTTCATGCTGCTTTGAAAGACCACTGAATCATATCCTTGTGTAGTTTGTAAGTGATCAATTTGCTTACTGAATTAACTAGCTTAATGTTAACATTCTAGTTTGTTTTATAAATCATTAGTGAGTAAACACTAATCATGAGTTTGTCCATTTCAGATGATCCCTTTGATAAACCACCATGCAGAGGTTGTTCATCTTCTCTAACTGAGCCATATATCAAGTGTGCAGAATGTGGACCCTCACCTTTTCTACTCTGCCTCCAGGTTAGTGCATGAGAAATATACACAAATGTTATTACAGCTCTTGTTGATTCCCAGATCACTCAGTCTGGCTGAAATGACTGAAACAACTGTTTGTATTTCAGTGTTTCACCAGAGGATTTGAATACAAGAAGCATGAGAGTGATCACAAATATGAGATTATGGTAAGTACAATACAAATTGTCTACACACACACACACACACACATCATGCATCCTCACTCTTTACGTTTGACATAGACATCAGACTTTCCTGTCCTGGAGCCTGGGTGGACGGCGCAGGAAGAGATGGCCCTGTTGGAAGCAGTCATGGACTGTGGCTTTGGAAACTGGTGAGAGCTTTCTCAGTGTGTTTACAGTTGCAGCCTGTGGCTTGTGAGTGATTCTCTTGGTCAGGTGGTCTCGATTTTATCTTCCTTCCTTATTTTTTACCAATTTCAATTTTATCAGTCTCCAATTTGCAGATCAACTGTGGTTTGTTTTGAGTCACTGGATACACAGATTTGGAGATGTTTCCGACTCATACTATATATTATTATTTATGTAATGTTAATGTGTTGCATGACATCATGTGACATGATGAAAGTCATAGCTCTGCACCGCTGCACCCACAAGTGAAATATAAAATGTTTGGCTTATAGATCTAAATGTGACTTTTCTAAATCTAGTTAGTGTGCTGCTCGTGGCAGCAGGTTGCAGTTAATTATGACATTTTTGCAAAAACAAGGATTTAGAGGGCTTAATTCTCATTACTGAGTGAAAAGTGTTACCAGTTATTATTAAGATGACGGAAATATGTTAGGACAAACAGCCACAGTGCATTGTACTGTTTGATGGCTTAAGAATATTTACAACAGCGCGGGATTCATTCATATACCATGGCGAACTTCCTTTGAGTTATTGTTGCACACAGTTTTTATTTGTGCCATTTCTCTCTTGCAGGCAAGATGTGGCGTATCAGATGCGCACTAAATCCAAAGAGGAGTGCGAGAGCCACTACATGAAGAATTTCATCAATAACCCGCTCTTCTCCTCCACCTTGCTCAGCCTCCGGAAAACAAAAGACTCTCGCTTTGCAGAGGGCGCTATTCCTTTCAAACGTCAGTATTCTGTTACTCACATCTCCATACAGGCTGAGGAACAGACGCCATTTAATATTAGTTGTTTAGTTTAACCTCCCAGCCGCGAGCCCTGTCTGCTATTAATATAAAACAGTGTTGAGATTAAGTTTTGAAATTGTTAATAACGCTGGCTTTCCAGAGCAGGAAGTAAGTAAGTCACTATTTATTTTCGAGAGCAGAAAGTACATGACAAAAGAAATAAGGCAAACCCTGAAGTGAAATGTCCCTTGAAGCCCGAAACCCACTGGCCAGTTGGACAGAAGCAGTTGGTGAGTCAGGAACTTGTCTTGGTTCCTAGCGTGCTTCAGGTCTCCATCTGTCGCAGTGTTTGACCAACATTTCACTGTCATGTTCACGCAGCAGCTGGCAGACTGAGAAACTCGTTACATTTCTTGGGACTGTTCGAAGTTGTTTGCAGGAGGTGCATTTCTTGTTTTCCATGCGCAACACGAAAAAAATGCGTTGTGTGCTCGGACATTTGTGTGCATATACTGTATTTCTCTGACATTGCAGCTACTGATGATCCCCCTCGGCCCACATTCGACTCTGTGCTGTCTCGAGATATGGCTGGATACATGCCCGCCAGAGCAGACTTCATGGAGGTGAGCGGACGCATGTGTCCCGTGTTTAATCATCTGTGTGACAACATGGCCCGTAAACATGAATAAACAATGGGTGTGGCAAGTGTTACTGAAACAGTGACTCATGCAGTTATTGTTGCATTGTTGTCACAGTGAGTGACTCATCCCATCGTTTGCTGTAACTCACAAGTTGTTTGCAAACACGAGCACTTACCTGTGACCGTTGATCGACTGTGTGGGAACTTGGATCAAACCTTCAGGTGATGGAAAATCATTTGTCACTGTCCTGTTAGGAGTTCGACAACTATGCAGAATGGGATTTGAAAGACATCGACTTTGTGGACGATGACTCTGACATCCTGCGTGGTGGGTAGAACCTCTTTAGACTTAAAAAAAAAACTTTGGTTGACAAATGGAAGAGAACGGTGTGAACTTCAGCATTTGCTTCATGGTACAGCTGTAATTGTGTCGTGTGCATTGTTCTGTTTCAGCACTCAAGCTTTCAGTTGTGGACATATATCATTCAAGATTAAAGGAGAGGCAGCGGAGGAAAAAGTAAGTCTTTTTTATGATTAAACGATGAACAAACAGTATTTATTCATTCAGCATCATGTAATGACCCCTGGCTGTCAGTAGGTGGCATTACAAGCTTCTATATTGACCTTTTGGAGACTCATTTCCCACCTTTTATTTTATATACTTTTTATTATACTTTATACTTTCAGGTTGAATAAATTATTTTCATTCTGAATTAAAATGTACAAGGCAAACAATTTAAACCCCCTTGTCTGTATCTTCTTAATATTAATGAATTCATAATGCTAATATATTTACAATTTCTAATCTGAACTTTAATCATTATTTAGTTAAAATGGCTTTAACGACACAAGTCCTGTGAGAGTGGGATTGTTACAGAGTCCGCAGCGTGATTATAATTGCGTATTTAAGCCTTTTTTCAGACTCTCATTACAAGCCGCAGGGAGACATTCAGGTGCAACTTACATGCTGCGGGAACCTCTATTCAAACACTGAGTATTTTTGGAAATGGGGGGAATATGTGCCGGTCTCCTGGCGCATGCAGAACTCTTTGACATTTTGCCCAGTCTAATGCTGGCAGAGACAGCGTCCTCACTGCAGGAGACTGTTCAAAAGCCCATAGAATATGTATGTAGAATATGTACATTTTGGACATTTGGATTTCATAAAATTTAAAGTTCTAAATCAACCACTAGTGACTTTATTTGACTTTAGAGCTGAAATTATGAGTTAACTATTTTGAGAATCAACTCATTGTCTGTGATTTTACCAACAAAAATGCCCAGTACTTCCTAGTTCGAGCTTCTCGTCTGTGAGGACTTTCTGCTTTTCTTTTTGTCTTTATGTGATGGTATATATTCAGATTGTCAGGTGCACCCAGCTAAATACAGCAGTCCTTCATCAGAGGTGCTGGTTTGTACGCTGTCTAGAGAATCTCCTCCACCTTCAGCCTGTTAGCTGTCATTCTCAGACATGCACAGTCAGTCCTCCCTGTACTGCATCCACCACTAAATCAGCTCTAACGAACCCGTGCTCCCTGAGCACGGCGGAATGGCATGTCAGGCTGGGGAGGCATGTGTGTTTTCTAGTCCCCTCCTCTTTCCATGATCCCTATTTTATCTCCTAACTTGTAGCTTGTCAGAGAGGCTCACAGGCCAAGACCTTAAGCTCTAACCCCGAACCTCACAGTGCACCTTTTGAAGGGAGCCCAATCCAGACCGTTCAAGCAATATGATTTTAGTCTGAAACCCAATTACTGAACAAATGTCTTTGTACTGCGTACAAGATATATGTATGTATTAGGATTTTAAATGCCATAATGACTTTATAAACTGTAACAGGCAAGATGATTGTATATGATTAAAACCCATGTTTCATTTTGCTGCGACACAACAATCAGAATATGAATTTGCTCCATGTCTCCATTTCTCTCAGGGTTATCCGAGACCATGGGCTGATCAACCTGCGGAAATTCCAGAGTAAGTCCTCTTGTGAAACTCACACGGGCTCGGCTGCAGCGGTATTCATAGCAACCCGGTGAGGCATCTGATGTCTGCCAGCCAAATTGCTGCTCAGGGTTTCTATGGACGCACGCAAACAACTCCGGTGTAATAACCGCCGCTAACCTCTGCGGCTCCTCGGGTAGCTGAAGTGTGGCAACTGACGGCGCTCGCGTTTACCATCGAGGCTGCAAATAGTCTACAGGGGCCGCGTGCCGCCGCATAATTGCTTTCCCTGGCGACGAGCGCCACCGCTGTAATGACTGATATGCGGAGGGTCTTCATTTATTGATCCACCTGTCACAGGTTGGATTACAGCGAGCTCAGTAATGTTATTCTTTGCATTAGAGGTCAGACGGACAGCGAGAGGCTGCTGTGAATGGATTTATCCAATTAAACCACGTCCGACCACCCAGCCCATCCGTATATCTCCACGTGTTGCTCTGTCAAATTGGCTGTGGTCTGGGAGTTGAAGAGTTCTCCCTTCATGTTTTATTTATGTATCCTCCAGCCTCCAGTTAGCCCTCCTCCCTTTCTTTTTTTTCTTCTCCCTCCACTCCCTTATCTTCCCAGTCTTTCAAGACAAAAGGGAACTCACAGTAGCTGCAGACTGGTTGTCATGGAGACTGTCAAAGATTGTGTGCCTCTATGGCGTGTGTGTGTGTGTGCGCGCGTGTTCATGTGTGTGTCACATGCAATAATGGAAGCAGTATCCGAGCCCGGGAGGCTCACAGTATCATGTCTCAGTGACTGCTGGAGGCAGATTGACCAGCGTTGTTATTTTAGAGCCGCGCTCCGTCTGAAGTCCTGCAAGAGCTTGTTACAACAAATGATTCAAGTCTGCGTTGTCTCGCTGTTGCCTTTTGTTTGCTGTCAGTGTTTGTGTGCT
Organism: Nannoperca obscura; assembly: GCA_036024295.1. Taxonomy (NCBI): domain Eukaryota; kingdom Metazoa; phylum Chordata; class Actinopteri; order Centrarchiformes; family Percichthyidae; genus Nannoperca; species Nannoperca obscura. The sequence continues at coordinate 45,661 of JAVQJL010103582.1, forward strand.
GGTATGCAACCACAACAGAAGTCCGGCGTTGATGTGGACGACGTCGTTCTGTGTGTCCACTGATTTGTTAAGAACGTGACTTCCTGTGTTTATCGCCTGAGATGGCTGCTGCTAAGTAGCGCTCACATACAGCAGCCTGATGAACTTGACACACACACACACACACACACACACACACAGCCACTCCTCTCACACCCCCGCAACAGCTTTCCTGTCTGGCTTTGACACTTGTCTGTTACTCAGCAACACGGGCGACGCTTTGAGAAGAACACAACAAGCTCTTCAGAGTGTGTGTGCTCGTAGAGTGAGTTAAGTGGTGGTGAATACACATCGGTACTGTGACCCATCTCCAGATTGGGGGGGGGGGCTGTTTGATGCAGCAAGGTTGGTTCCAGTTGTGCTCTTCACCCAGGCTCTTAAATTGGCTAAAGGAAAATCATCTAAATACAAAACTAAATGTACAACACTTGGCCATAACTGGTAAAACATGGATGATTACATGTCATGTACTGTCATGTACATGTCACGTCTGAGTCAAAGAGCAGTGTTTTATAGAGGAAGAAGGGATTTGCTGTGGTGCAGGTGTCAGTACAGCAAACTCAATACATACGAGAATATAAAATAAGATTTAGTAACTGCAAACACTGCAAAAACAATACATACAACTGAGTTTACAGAGCGAGCACGGGTCTGTGTAGTATGTTAAATGTACAGTGCACAGTGTGCAAAGATACCAGCAGTGTTGAGAGTTCGGTGCGGTGTAATCAGTGGTTTGAATTAAACGTTCAGATTCACATAATCTTTCCTGTAACTCTCCAGACGGCAGCCTCAAGAGCTCATAACGCAGTGCAGCCACAGAACGACTGTGATAATAGATAGCAGTAATATTTACGTGCCTAAAAGCCCAGTGTTGAATCAGAGCTACGTGTTAATGGCCGTTCTGCTGGGGACGGACACATTGCAGGAAATCAGGTAAACAGAAGGAATGCACTAAAAACTATTGATGTGTAAAAGTATCTAAGGGGGTGGATTCTTCTTTCATGTGTCTGTGTTATATTTGTATGTATCTACTGCCCACTCACCCCTCTCTCTCTCTCTCTCTCTCTCTCTCTCGCTCTCGCTCTCGCTCTCAGTGCTGGAGCGATGCTACCCAAAGGAGGTGCAGGAGCTGTATGATGTCATGAGGCGATTTGCCAGAGTGGTCGGACCGATTGAACACGACAAATTCATCGAAAGTCACGCACGTTAGTATCCGGCTGAGTGCACATGGATGGTCACAATCACAGAGAATTTGTTTAACCAGTTCTTGCCCAGCTGCCTCAACATCGCTAGATGATGTATTAATTATTGTGGGAGGGTAAATCTTCCACAGGCGTTTAGTTGGCTTTAAATCTGGTGAATGTGAAGACTATAGTTTATAATTGTAATAAAGCAGAGGAGAACTGCATATCCGGGTGCTAATTCTCTGTAAGTACAATCACTACAATAGAGCCAGGCTAGCTGTTTAAAGTCTGTATGCTAAGCTAAGCTAACCAGCTACTAGTTGTAGCTTCATACGTAACAGACACAAATAAGCCTCTGCGCCAGTAAACAAATAATCCTGTTTCCCCAAAATGTCTATTTGTCAACAACATGCACACCGTGCATGTATGAATAGATATCAATGGCTTGACATTTGTTTGAAACTACAAAATACTTCTTCATTGTGTTGGATAAAGTGAATCTTGAGCTTCGGTTGGTGAGACAGAATTCAGGTAACTTTGAGCATGCACAGATTTGCCTTCATGTCCTTTTCCTTCCAGTGGAGTTTGAGCTGAGGAGAGAGATCCGCCGGCTGCAGGAGTACAGAAAAGCAGGGATCAAGTCTTTCTGCAGTGAGTCTGGTTTGACCTTTTCCCTCCTCTGTTCAACCAAACTTTATTATAAAGTTGCATGCCTCAGCAGGGAAAATGTATTCAGATTCAGATTCGAGCTACGCTGAAGTCTTTATTTCGATGTTGGCTTTAAATTGTTTGAATTATTATTTGCAGCACAGCGTGTCGAGTCTGTGGATCATTTTTTCTTCGAGGGGGGATTACAATATTTGGCTCGTTTTGTTGATGCATGGCTCAAATGAATATGTTATTGAATTGCTTTGTCAGCTTCTCTTGGAATGATATCTGGGAATTGCTGGCAGAATTGATAAAAGACTTGATTATACCCTTTACATAAGGAATTATTTCAGTAAATTAAGCACGACTAATCAATTAAAAACTATGTTGTCTCACCTGAAACCTGCCCGTCACTTTCAGAGTGGTAGTCACCGTGTTGGCCTACATTTGTCATTACATACGTTTTTGGTTTTTTTTTGGACTCTTGCACCTCATGGATGTCTCCATTGACCCCTCCCTGTGTAACTCAGGCGCCAAGGTGTACGAGCGAGTGAAGCGCATACGGGAGGACGAGCGGAGGAAGAGGACCATGTTGTGTGACGTGCTGCAGTACATCCAGGACGGCAGGGCCTGCCAGCAGTGGCTCAGCAAACAGGCTGCAATGTGAGACTCCATACTTCCTGCTTTTTGGCCAGCGTGTAACGGAAGGGCCGGTGAAGACGCGGCCCTGTCATCACGCCCTGCACCAGGCGTGCTCAGATAAATAGAGCAGATGCTTATATTACTGTGCCTCCCACTTCAACCTCAGTCTCTACAGTATTTTTAGTCTTATTAATGTGCCCTTGCTCTTGTTTTTTCATCCACTTTATGTGGTATCCAAGTTCTTCTAATTATTCTACCTTTAAAAAAAGAATCTTGAACGCTGATGATTCATCGTGCGTGCGTGCGTGCGTGCAGAGATTCTGACACTTTTCCTTCTGATTACAGAGATGCTGGCATCACTCCAGCCGTCACAACAATCACAATGTCAGGTACGAAGCTTCTCTCCACCCTCCCCTCTGTCGTCTTGGCATGGCCTCAGGCACAGTCACATTAATGCAGGCGCTCCTCCATAAATACACTCGAATAATGGGCCCCTACATGCATATTTATCTTGCTGTTTTCCCCATTCCAAATTAGCTGCCTTTCCTTAACCTCTGGAGCACAAATGGGACGCACGCACTCCCACACGGCTATATTTACACAATTTGCACAGCGTAAATATTTGTTCCCCTGTCTCTTCCAAGCAAAGGAATTAACAGCATGTTGTCAGCCTGCTATTGTGTTATCTGAAGTGTAAAACAGCACCGGGGTGCTGCCGGTCTGTTTGACTGTTATTGAATATGTGCTCCACAGCAACAGGCAGGCGAAGCGCCCCTCCGCTCAACCTGACTGGGCTGCCGGGGACAGAGAAACTCAACGAGCGGGAGAAAGAGGTACAGCTCTCTCTCATCTGTGCCTGTCCTGCAGAAAGACCTCAGCAGGTTATAAATGAAGTCTGGTGTGGCGTGCCACATCATCTGTATATGATTTGCAGGTATTTGGTCGTAAACCAAAGTAATGGGCAAGTTTAAAATGTTGACCTGATGGTGTTAGAGGAAAAGTCAGGATCACTAAAGTCTGTAGGAGTCATCCTCTGGGGACCATGAATATCAATACAATATTTAATGGCAATCCATCCAGTAGTTGTTTATATATTTCAGTCTGGACCAAAGTGGTGGACCGGCCTACAGGCCGGTATATTTGCGCTGCACTATGTGTCTTCGCAGTGTCTTTGTAGCCTTAAGGCAATGAATCGTTGACTTGGTTATAACAGTGCACGCTGTCGGACAGTCGAAAAGGCATTCACGGTGCTGCTGTCAGTTGTACACATAAAAAGTTAATACAAATAGTGGATGTGAATGATTGAAGAAACAGAGCTTGGGACACTTCCACACGCCGGCAGCAGTTGCAGCATAATGTGGGCGTGATTGTCAGATTGTCAGACAAATTGGTGGAGTCAACTTCCGATTCTATCAGGATTTCAGACGCTGTCAGATAATCTGACAAGCACTTAGTATACCGAGCATACCGAGGCCTTAACAATGGACATTGTATATGTTTTTTAATGCCGGTGTCTCTTTCTAACCCTTGTATTCGTTCTGTGCTCGTAGTTATGCCAGGTGGTGCGGCTGGTGCCAGGGGCCTACCTGGAATATAAGCAGGCCCTGCTGAATGAGTGCAGACGGCAGGGCGGGCTGCGGCTGGCACAGGCCCGAGCGCTCATCAAGATTGACGTCAACAAGACTCGCAAAATCTATGATTTCCTAATCAAGGAGGGCAACATCACTAAGGCCTAGGAGCGTTTGATTTAACCACAAAAGAGATTGGATCATGGTCAGTGGTTCTTTTTATTTTTATCTTGTTATATCTTAAGATGTGTTTTGTAAGAGGTTCGGATTGTTGCTGCTCCAATTGATATTTTGTAACATTTGTAAAGTCTGGTTGTGTTTTTGAGTCTAAAATGTATTAAAATATCTTTGTATAATTCTCTGTCTGAAGAACAGGGGCTCGTATTAAAACGAGGATGTATTTATTTCTCCTGTAATAAAGTGTTTATGAAAAAGGGATTTGGTTTGTAGGTTTTTTGACACCAAATTGGCCGTACTTTAGACTGAAATGTTTAATATCCCTTTATTTTACAGGTCCCAGAGTTTCACGTGATTCATTTGAAATAACTGTAAATTCATAGGAAAGTTTGTGAAATGCAGTTTTTCACCAACTATAAGGGAAATGGAGACACGGTACCCTTCCAATGAATTAATAGTGCAGCCAGTCTTTTAGTTAGTGATCAACTGAACATGCAAACACAAAATTTGTCTACAGGCAATTAAACATACAGAGAATAAAAGTTACAATAAATGTAATATCTACTGTAGTTTACATGGAGCAGTTATTTTAAGTAACTTTGTCTCTATTTTCTCTGTAATCAGTGTCAAAACAAATAATTCTTTTAAGAAACTTCTAGAAAATTATTGTAAAATTACAGTTCTTTTAAAAAAAAGTGTTTTTCAAAAGTTTTTAAGACCTACTTGGCTTGCACCGCATCTTGCAAAACCAACAAATGTAGCTGATTTTTCTCCAAAGTAAATTATCCATTCCCATCTATTAGTGACCACTACATGTTTCTGGATGATGGATAATATAGGACAACATTCAGAGTCATGAAATTCAGCTTGATCAGTGCAGAGATGAGTCCTGTCAGCATTTATGAATGATGCTCCACAGTGACACTGTCAGTTAGCAGCACCAGTGACCCGATCATTTCTGTCTCCATCTGTGGACGTGTGGGAGTCGGTGTGACGTGGGAGAACCGTGATGAATCTAACACAGGCCTCTGACGGACTTATCTGAGCAGAGATCAGCCGCGCCACATCAACCACAACTAACGATCTGATTATAACAGCAGATTCAACCTTTGACGATAAGGACGAGACGACCATGGAGGAGCATCTGAAATACTTTTTTTTTTTCTTCCACAACAAACCAGAAGCAGCAGCGCAAATTATCCCATTCACTTCTGCTTTCACAGGATACAGTTTTCCTCCTGTCACACTTGGCGCCTTTACCCAAGACTCGGTTCCAACCAGCCTTAAAACTAGACCTTGAGCTATCCTCCCTCCCTTATTTATTTTCTGTTTAAAGCCCTCTCAGCTCTCATGGCTGCAAATACTGGCAGTTGGTGTTTGGTCTTTGGTGAAAGCTGATGAACAAATGTGACCTGAATTTTCTGGATTTAAAAGTGAGGCAGTACAATCAGAAAAACAACTCCACGATGAATGAGAAGTGGTCCATATCACTGACGCTGAAGCACCACACAGTTGATGGCCACATCTTGCTTGATTACGTGTCCATTTATAGCAGAGTGGAGGTCTCTGGCACAACTTCACCTACTTGCAAAGTGCATAGAGAAGAGAAAGCAGTCTTAAAGGGTCAAACTCTAGCAACACTTTTACCATTGAGAGCAACTTTATGGTGAGACTGACGTTTAATATTTGCAAAACATTTTAAAAGCGCCCAACCATACACATGTACAGTGTGATGTCACACCGTACCAATCACATCCAACGGTAATGTCGCAGTGGTGTGACAAAACCCAGACAGACCACATTCAACATTTGGACTGACGGTATCCAATGGACGTAGATTTTGTTGTTACAGCGGCAGCACAAACAACAAAACAATAAGGATGACCAGAAATTAAATAATAATAAATTAAATATATTAATATAAAAGGAATAAAAAATATAAATATTAAAGAGCAGAACTGCCGATCTGCAGAACAAGTCTGAAGAAAATAAGGAAATTAAAGTAAAAGAAAATAAGAAGAGCATAAAGAACAGGTGTGCAGACATGGGAGTGAATAATATATATAATATGTCGCAGTGAACTGACCACAACGGGGTATTCACACACGTGGCTATGGATGAGTTTATTGTATAGTCCTGTGGTATTTGACCAATCGCATTTCTGAACTGTTAGATGGGCAAGGGGCGTGTCTAATGATGGATGTAGTTGACACCATGATTGGTCTATAAATTAGATAGGTACATCTATGGGAAGGTATTTTAAGTAGTATAGGGGAGGTATTTTACCAAAATGTGGCTCTTACATGTGGCATACTATAAAACGAACATCACAATGGCACATAAATGAACTTATAAAATACACAATAAAAATGTATTAACTGACAAACACTTCTCTTTACTGGAAATTTGTGCTAAAAGGAAATTATAATTACTTTTCTAATTTGTGTGAATACTGATATTGCCACCTCCTTGCCTGGGCTTAATCAACTCTGATTGTTGCTACTCTCATCTAGCGTCGGTCAGCAATTAAATTGTTTTGAATACTCAAGTGTTTCTGGAGTTTTAACCCTTGCAGCCAATTTATCGAAGCTTCAAACCTTCTCTAATTCTTATTCTTAATCTCTTTATTCTTGGCTTTGAAATCTTTTTGGTCATTTGGTCAGTTAATTTATACCTGGATCTACAACCCATCGTTGTCCAGAGTAAATGTTGTTTTTTTTAAACAGACATGTCAGTGCTGAATAATATGACTCAGTATATGTTTTGCACAAGCTCTTGCGTGAGTTTTTATTTCCTACTTAGTTCAGCTTCAGGGGCAAGGTTGGGGTCGAGTTGAGCTGAGCGTTACAGCTTTATTTATTTTCTCCAAGGATGGTGTCGCTTTGTGTCGACTCTGACTCAAGAAGAGAGATCTGAGTTTCCACCCGCACATGACAGGAGGTGTCTCTCCGAATCAGGTGCAACAAGTCTGCGATTCATCAAGTGTAGTGAAATAAAAGACCAGTCACGAGTTAATAAGCCTTTTTTCAACACCGCACTGATCACATATTTATTCAGCATGCAGAATAAGTCTTAAATTGCCAGTCAAGCTGAGCCGACTGCTCACCCGTTTCACCCAGCACATGTTGTGGGATGGCCGTCTCTCTGTCACTGTAGAGTGTGTGCTGTAGTGGCAGGGGCGGCAGATGGAGCAGATGTTAGTGTCAACGCTCCGCATGTGCGCAGACGTTTCTAATCCCACCCACACACACAGTGTCTCCTCAGACAGAAACACTATTTGCTTCCTGCTCTCTGCTGGTTTTGGATTCCCTTGCAAAGGTAAATTGATGCAGACTTCCTTTAGGAGGAAACTGTGTGTGTTGGTGTTATGAACATCACTCAAACAGGCACATTGTGACAATTTGCAAACTTGTATCTATAGTGCGCTATTTTAAAATCTCCAACACTTTTCACCGGACAGATACATCAGGATCACGTAAATGAATGATATTCTGCATGAAATCATTTAATTACCAGCACTCGATATTTTCAATTACATTTTTTTTTGCAAGATCCTTTCAACAAGACAAGTGCTTTCAGATGAATTATAAAATGATCAAAATGTTGTTTTTGTATTGATGGTATTGAGGATATGATGCATTTTTATGTGAATGCCTTGTGGTTGGAAATCAAGAGATAGTTTGTTTGTAAAGTATGTGCCCACAAACAATAATGCTTGGTGATTTAAGAAGAGGAAGCCCTCTTGTCTGGACTATTGGTGGAGACAAAAGAAAGTCTGACTTTTGTGGCTATGCGTTTGCTTGTTAGGCACTTTTTCATACTATACAAGAGGGCATAGTTACAAATAGGCAGGGGAATCTGGGTTTTAATGGTTGTTTTTACTGTTCTCAGTAGTGTGTGTGCTGTTTGCTTGTTTGTTTGCTTTCGGATGTGCAGCTTATGTAAGTTGTAGAACCTGTATATTTACTTACATATTTCACAAGAAAGACAGGTAATCAGGATCACATGAACTAATGAATTAATGAAATAAAATGCATCAGGACTAATTCGTTGATCTTTATCCCACAGCACACTGAGGGCAAAGATAGCAAACAAATGATGTGTACGAGATATCTATTTGCAGTGAGTTATAGATTTGCATTGTTACAGTATTAAGACATATTCTCACATGATGTTTGAGCTATTTCAGTTCATTAGAACAAGAAAAGTAGGATACCATGTTTTGGGAATTCAAAAGAAGAAAAGTCTCCTGAGAAAAATCAATCGATTTGTTTTAGAGCTTCTCCTCTGCCGGTTTCTTATTGATTTTTAACTTTGCTGCTATTCAGGGAACAGGGAAAAAGATGTCTCCCACATCTTTGCTGTGTTGTTGTGACCCTCTTTAAAAGGACAATCTCCAGGACACACACACACACACACACACATATGCAAGCCACCCGCCCTGCTTTAGCCATTATTGCTGGGTAGTGATTAACACAGAGGTGAACCTATCAACACAAGAGGTTACCTTGGCAACCAGGTCTGTGGCATACTGAAGTCTGGGAGACGAAGCAGCACAGTGGAGAGGAGGGGCAGGGGGCAGCTCTGTGGAGACGCATACACACACACACACACACACACACACACGCACTGTTGCTCGTGCTCATCTGCTGGGCAGAGGAGTCGTGACTAACCAGAGCCCCCTCCCCACCCCTCCTATCTGTGTACGTGCTTTTTCTCACTGACTCACCACGATGGCAGAAAAGGAGCAAGTAAATGCAATCCATTCAGCACTCAATAACACATGGTAGTGTTTTTTTTCTCGTGGTGGATGGGTGGTAACAGGACGCGTGCCCGAATCAGCTGAGGCGTCTGAGGTCTCGTTCCTTTTCCACAGCAGCAAATGTGTTTGTTTGATGTCGGAGCAACGCTGATCAGAGCGACGGGGGAGGCTCCACGCTGCGCTCAGGCACCTCGCTGCTCTCACATGTTGCCACAGCAAACACTTAGATGCCATGTCTATTTGCCGTCGTCACAGCTGGAGCGGTGGGGGCCACTGTGGGATCAGCAACGACTTTATTTAGACCCCCTACCCCTCCGCTACACCAGAGTCTAGCATCTCCACCACTGCTGACCACAAAACACTTTCCATTCTCCTCATCTTACCAACGCCCTCGACCCATTGGTCACACACATCAGCACAGACTGAAATAAACATCTCTAGTGTTACAAGCTAGCCGGGATCGTCGTGGAGATTTACAGTTGCATAGTTACACACTTTGGTTGACTTTCTCATGGATATTCACTTATCAGTCTATTAGCAGACACTCTGATAATCTGCCAAAGCTTTGCTCACGCACACTCCTCAGGCTGGACTCTCAGCTTGTGCAATATTTCCATGCACCACGCATGTTTTTCTGCTTCAGCTCACACGCCGTAATCCTCTGCATTCTCCCTTGAATGATTTTTAGCAGACTGAATGGGATGACTGTGCTCGTAATTTACTATTTGGATTGACTGATCTCTGCTGCCTCGCAGAAAGTGTAAATAAGTAGCCATAGCTGAACAGCACCGGTTATTGAGTGCCCATACGTTTGAGAGATGTGTAGAGGATTTTACGGTTAAATCACTGTGGCACCTTGCACGCTGTCAAGCCCATCAGTTATCTTGTGTTACAGGCGGTCGGGGTTAATCAATGTCACTACCCGCTCATTCAGAGCAGACAGCTCCTTCAGAACGTGGCTGCAGGTGCTTGTTATTACGGTGATGGTGTCATTGTAAATGTTCAGCATCCATGGCAGACTGTGGAGCGATATTAAAAAGGAGCGTCTTCCCAGAATGCCTCTGACTCATCTGACATTTCAGTGTGAACCCCAGTAGCCTGCAGCTCTATCTTTCTTCCTCTATCTCTCCATCCATCTTTCTCCCGCTCTAACTCAAGGTTACCACTTTTTAAACATCTATCATCCCCCTTTTTTTCAAGGCTTACTTCTTGCTCATTCCATTCACAGACATTTCGTGTCACCATTTCTTTAAACATTCATCAGGTGAATTTCAATCAACACAAGCTCTTGGCACTATAAAAGGATGCATAGCATTTCTAGTAGACCTAATGGGTCAAAAAACAGTGGAAACGACTTTTTTCCGTCATAGTGCCAGTTTCTGTGGTTGCACCCCTTTTTGTGGTTGTACCGCCTAATAATACCGCTGCTGTTTGATTCCACTTGATTGAATTTGGAATGTAATTAGGAGTCACTCGGAGGCAGGGGCCATGGGTTTATGGATAGCATAATATCTCCCCCAGGAGCCCTCTGAAATAGGATTGACTTTGGAAGGCATGTCTAATTGTGGTTTCGTACATGGGTATATTCACTAAGGGCTGCTCCGAAACCCCTGCAGATGCAGCTGCAGTGTTGAAGGGTTCAGAGATGTGGCCATGTACAATAGATGGTAAAAACACCTGCTGTCTCGAGGTCTGCGAGGATATCAAGTTGTTTCCTCCAGGGCAGGGCATAATGAGATTTGAAATAACAGACTTAAAGAACAGGCAGTATATTTGTTTTCCATATACAGCTGTAGCCCACCATGCCAGGGCAACATTTAAATTGGTAATGTGTGCATTTGTGTGTGTGTGTGTGTGTTAAAGAAACGCATAAAATCAGATTTCAAGTCAGCGGCATGCTGAAATGGAAACATATTCCCTGAGCCACTGTGGAGTGTGATCCTACATTCATTATTTATTGCATCTTCAACTCTGAGTTTGTTCTCTGGGTTTTTATAAGTTCAAGACCTGAAACATGATCACACGGATCTCTGCAGGCATTCAAATGAGCAGTCCGTGTTGTATGGCGAAGTTACTGTGTCAGACGTTTCTCTTGTCACCTTGTCTTGTGTACTAGAGGGTGTTAGGTTAAAGAAAAAACCTTAAGGTTCTATTTACAACACATTAGCATCAGTGAGGTTTAGTGTCTTAACGCTAAACAGCACGCCAGGATGTTGAATTGTTTGCTGCTGCCTGAGTTATTTTACCAACGAGAGCTCATGTTTCCATATACTGTAGCTCTGCACTGCAAAAAACAGCAATTTGAACTTAATTGTGCCAAGGTAAACTATTTACATATAGATTAATCTATCATAGTTAATTTATCTGTCACTCAATAAAGGAATGTCTTTTTTCCAGAAGGATCTAACTGATTCTCTAATGACATGAAAAGAACGTTGCATTTTTGTGATTTCTTAAAATACACCACGTTTTATAGAGTTTTGTTAATAGCAAAAAATTCAAAAATGATTTAGGTGGGTGAGTTTCAGGTGGGGGAACTAGACTCATTTCTAAAATACTGACTACGGCCCTGCTGATATGATTAACATTTAGAGTTTATGCTCCACTAACCTCTGAGAAAAAGCACCAGAAACCAGAAACTCTTGTTTAAAAAGAGTCCGAAATGCGAAACCCATCAAAATTGCATTTCATTCAGGCTCATTCTACTCATAGACAAGAGGTTTGTTTGTTCTGTAGTTGCATCTCACCAATAGTTTTCAGCGTTGTGCTCTGGGGAGGTGCTTAATCCTCCCACCGCTTTGGTATGAGGAGTAATGCATGCCAGAGTGGCACGGCAGAATAGCATACAGACGTGTAGCTGCTCTTAGTTTAACACAGTTAAAATAAATTATAGACATGATTAAAAGTATTTTAAGCTTTTTAGAGAAAACCCATCGCAAAAACATTTAGCTTTGTTCTTTTTGAGTTTGATTGGCAGAAGAAGTCACAGTTTGATTGATTTCCTTTGGTGTAATTTTCTCCAAGTAGAAAAAAGAAAGTATGTTCACTGTATCCTTGTATACATATGCTGTAATGATTAGTTTGTACTTAGTGTGTAGATGCATTGCAATAGGCAATGTGTGCCATACAGGACATAAACATACAGTCACATCAGTCTTCCATTCAACTTGCCCTGCAAACTGCAAACAGTGTATGAGAGTAAAGCTGCAGTTTGCCTGGTTGTGTATTATTGTACCAAACATATGCAGTGTATAGTGTGTATAATGTGATCGTACCTTTAGCGATGAGCTGGCATCAGCTGATGTTATGATGCTGATTTGTTGTAAGAGTTTTGGAGCCCCATGCGGATGCCTCTCATTGTAAAGCTGGACAAGCAACACAAAGATGAGATTTATGCTCCATCTGACGTGTTTTTTTTAGTTTTACAAGAGAAATAATGCATTAATTCAGTTTTGCATATGCAAAATGCTGGTTAGCCATCGAACTTCTGATAAATAGCAGCGCTGCTTCCCTAAGCTTTTCTACAGGAAGCATCCAAGAACTTGCTCTGATGTTTTTTGTGATATTGTGTAGGCTACTTAACTGCTTAGTGCTTGGTCGAAACAAAGAAATCTAAACTTGCATCGTCCAATAGAAAAGCCTAGACAGATAGGCAAACATGCTCCTCCTGCCTCCTCCGGCGCTGTGTGGCACTAATCACCCCTCATACGGAGCCTGCGCTGCCCTGTACACGCCGCTGCTGCCAGCGGAGAAGCAGGCGGATGCACCGATGGCTCGTCTTTCTGTTGACTTTCACATTATGTTGTTGGGTGTCGCGGTTTGTCTCCCACTAGCTGGCCTCTCTTCCACCCCCCTGGCCGTCTGTATGATCGGACTGACTCAAGACAAATGTCCGGAGTGTGAGAGCAGCGGATCCGTGCCCGCCCGATTGATGCAGGCGCTCTGAAAACCTCCATCTCTGCCCGACGGAGAGTCGCCTGGTAAGTTGAGTTTTACATCTGATGGAGGCAGTTCGTCAGCGTCATTTTGACCCAACAGAATTTTAAGTTTGAACTTGAATTCAAACAAAGCATTGATTTATTTTAAAACGTTTTATAGACATTTATATGCAGGTTTTATTCTGACGAGTTATGAGTTTTTCCGTCGTGTTCACTCAAACATGACACTAACATTAGACTATTTTTTATGTTTTACAGTTACTGTGATCTATTTCCGACACCCCAACTTGTTAACGCACGCTCACCTCTCGCGTCACGCGCACAAGGACGAACAGCGCGTGCGCAGAGGAGCAGTCCTCATTCAAGGCTCAATCATAAATGATTAAACTTGTGGAGCCATTCACTCAAAACTCCACATTTTCACACACTGTGACCCTGAAAGACAGGGCAGGCGTTACACCTTCTTTCCACCAAGAGGCAGTCTTACATTTTTAAAGTTTCCAGAACAACTAAATTTATGTTCATGAGGAAGATGAGGAAATATCCATGTAGGGGCCATAAAATCACATGATGCTCCTTAGAATATTTGATATTCATTTTATTATCGAAACATCTATTGGTCACATTCTCGATTAATCGATCATGTTGTGCATGAAAAATAGTTTTAAAATTTTTTTAAAAATTCTAGACGTCGTCTTCAAATTGCTTATTTTATCCAACCAACAGTTCAAAACTCAAAAGATATTCATTTTCCTGTCAGCGATGACAAAGAAAGCAGATAATCTTATATTTAAGTTGGGCAAACTGAAACTACCAATCAGATTTCAAAATAGTTGCAAAATAATATTCAAATTAAATCGACTGATAGCTCTAGGCTATTTGCTATTCACTGCTCGTAAGCAGCAATTACGGGTAACGATAAGTCTGTCTCATTAGATCGTGAACAGTGTGTCATCTTTTCATTGTTTAAAAGTAAAGTAGAGTCACTCCATTCATCTGTCTCATCTGCCTGCTGTCGTGATGGACGCAATAGTACTTATTCCTACAAATTGAATTGTACGACTGCGGCTTCTTTGTGTGAAATGTCTGGATATAAAAACTGAAAGGAAAGAGGAATCATTTGTCTGCGCTTTGTCAGCCACATGTAGGCGACGCGCACGCTCTCTCACACCATGACATGTGGCCTTCTCTCTGGCTGTTAATGTGAGTTTACACAGTTTCAGTGTGCGCCGTGGTGAGGTGTAACATTGTGGACTGAGTGAGCGGCACCCAGTCCATGCTGTTGCAGGAAGGTGCCAAAGCCGAACCCCGTCCTCGAGAGGAATCTGTCCCTGTCATGCGGACTCAACCTCTCCTGAACAGCGTTCTCGTCGTTTGTGGCTTGTGTTTGAATGAATCTGAGACGCTGTTTCCTACCTGAAAAACAACCACCCATGTCACTTCTCATTTCTTCCTGATTATTATCCAGACTGTGGGCAGCAGAGTGGCTTTCAGGGATCACTCAGACTGAATAAATAGATTGCCTTTGATTGAGAGACAGTGTTGAGAGCAGTGCGTCTTTTCCAGTTATTTCAGTGTCTTCATTCATCTTATTCTGTGATGTGAGGGAGTGTCAGTCAGGAAATTGATGCTAACCAAGTCCAAGTCCCAGCTCAGGTCCGGTTGTCGCTGAGGTTTCACCGTTGAGTGACGTGAGAGCGAGGTTGCCGTCACGGTTGCCGCTCTAGTTTTTCCTGCAGGTGGGTCACGTTTCCAATTTGTGTTAGCGGAGGTGGAACTGGACCCCTGAGGAATCTCCCCACGCAGAGAGAGAGAGCAACCGAGATGTGCATAAGAAGATTTGGGAGGCGGGACCACCTGTTGACAGACCCAACCTGAATGACAGAGAGGATTTTTTTAAGGACAGCAAGAAGACGAAGGAACGTAGGGGTCGATTTGTCTCAAGAGGATGTGCAGCTACGCAGTTGGAAGGTGCTCCGGCCACTGTCCCGGAAATCCCACTGACCCTCTAAGTGTTTTATTTTTTTGTGGAGAATTAATCCTCAGAGCAAATTTGATTGACAGTGAGCTGCAGTTTCCCCACTATCTCCAACATTACAGTAGATTTTTCTCTGCATAATTCTCCCTCCTCCGCTCTCTGCAGCCTCACTCCTGCCCTGTCCGGGGTATAAATAACCATGTGGATGGAGCAAATCTCGGCAAAGCCCAGCGAGAGTGAGGTACTGTGGTACATCAGCACTTTGGAGAGGGCCAGGGATTATTTGGTTCTCTTATCTTCCTCATCTCTCCATTGATGTGGCTGCTTCTGTCTTACACTGTGGTCAGGAGGTTGGAGCAGCAGCAGAGTTTGTACTTATCTCAGCTGCTGGTATATGTGTTATCTGTCGCCATAAATTAATGCACCAACTGTGCATCCTGCTGAAACAGAGAATGACTTGCAAGCAGGACATCTGTTTGTAGTTCACTTTTTCAGCTTTAGTTATTCCAGTTATTGTAGACTCTGAATCACTGCCCACATCCAAGATGCTCTTTTTGTGTTTTGTTTTGTTCAGCAATTCAGATAAGTCTGGTGTTCTTATTGACTGCAAATAAAAACAGCGCTGACCAGAGTTTTGTAGATGGGATAAAAAAAACGACACACAGCTTTATAGATTATTGTATGTCGATTTACACACCACCCTCTAAATTCAACATTGCATACATTTTACCTGCTTTAATAGAAATGTGTTGGCCACCTGGGGGAGCACAACATGCTGCAAACCCACTGCAGTGAGACTAAACCCAAAACAATGAGCTGAAAGAGGGTAAAATGTTCTGTAACGGGGGAACTGCAGAGTCTGGAGATCATTCATCACTTAGAGCTACATTTCTTACATTACAGTAGTTTATTTCCATATGGATTAGTGCAACTTTAAACATCTATTGCACCCATGTGGACTGAAGAAGGATCATTCACTACTGGTTGATTAGAACAAGCTTAATGTCAGATAATGTATCTCCACATGAATGCAGAATCTTTAGGCTAGGGACAAGATTTTGGTATCGGAAGCATTCTGGTTACCATTTGTAGTCCAGAGTAGTATTGACCAATCACGTTTGAGCAGGCTTTATTTGCATGTAGGTAGGTGGTCCGTGTGGAGAGCAAAAGAGGTGGGATGCATTTCCCGAAATGCCGTCTCAAAACCTTCGTAGCTATCTAACGAAGATTTTGTTGGAACCCTAGAGATTAGCTTTTTATGCACTTTTTTAAATGTACGTGCATTCAGACTGTCGTGGACATTTGTTACACTAATTATTATTTTCATAATCAATTAACCTGATGATTATTTTCTAGATAAATCGATTAATCATTTGGTCATTAAAATGGAAAGAAGGAAGATACATTTTAAAAAGTGTGAAAATTGTTTCCTTAAGCTCAAGTTGATGTCTTCAAAAAACAAAACCAACAGTTAAAAACCCAAAGATTTCCAATCAACTGTCTCATAAGACAAAGAAAAGAAACAAACCCTTACTGAAAATAGGGAATGTTTGGTATTTATGCCCCAAAAACGATTTATTGACTATGAAAATAGTTGGCGATTATTTCAATAAGTCAGTCACCTAATCGATCAGTTGACTAATTGTAAGCTCACATGAACATATCAACAATGTACAACATCATCCGACCACTTCCTGATGTGGTTTGATTGGTAAGACTCGTTTTCCAGAGTCTGGATCATGGTATCTGTTGTCTCGTCACCAGCGGCGGCGGTGTGAAGGCAGGTGGAACCGATCATGGCAACCATTTCAAAGTGCAGGTGGATTGGCAACTGGGCGCGAGCCAAAGAAACTGTGGCTGAACAGGGAGGGGGGAGAGTGTTGTTTTAGCCTTTCATCCTTGTTTTTTTGTTTTTAAAGAGAAGCAGACGGTGCTGAGGTGGCAAAGCTGTGATCGATAAGAGGAAAAGGTACAGAGGAGATAGGTGAAGGCCTTTATTACTTACACTTGGAAGCTGACGACGAAGCAAGGAAGCTCCAAACTTTACGGGAGATGAGGATTAAAATGTAAAAATAGTATTTCTGTTCCGACAAGATACCTCCTGTTCTTTATGTATGCAAACTACAGACAATCAAACAATTAAAAACTGAGGATACAACCTGTTTCATGTTTTTACTACAATATCTAAAATAAATCAATTTGTTTTAATTTTGGCTTTTTGAGATGTAACATCTCACAGCAGTAGTTTGTATCTGTTAAAACGAAGCCATATCATACCATAACATAATATACGCCATTTGAACTAAAAAGTGATCATATTCTGTATTTTATTTTTTAGAGGGACATTTTTCCCGGCAGTTTGAATTCCAGTTTCAAGCAGTTGTGTGTCTTGTTAACCAGACTGTAGCACAAAATGAAAGAAAAACACCTGCTGGCCAGACTGGTGCACAAGGTGTGGATGACGCACGACAAGTGCAACAGTGTGTGCAGTAGTGCCTGGAGCTGTGGCCTCTCTGCTGATCACTTAAGTATCAACGCAGGGGGCTATTTCCATCACGTACAGTGCAGCCAGAAATGTCACATTACGTTTCCCATAATATCTTTTTCTTTGCGTCTTCACGGTCACGTTGCGGCTCATAAACGCAAGATCATTTTGATCATCCATTTTCGGAAACAGAAACATGAAATTAGATTAAGACACTTAAGAAAAGTTGGTGCTTAAATGAAGTGTATTATCGGCACACTTTTTTCTGTGTGGTGTGATCGCACAGAATATGATTACTTTCCACCCTGCCGTTTGGTGCCAGCCTGAACGACATTAACCGCAGCGGTAGCCGGAGAGACGAGAGATATAATCTGTATGCGAGGGCTGTGGATGGATGAACATGAGATGAGGTGAGTGTACGCCTCCAGGGGGTCTGTGCTCACATGGCAGAGGGAGGCACGTCTCGGTGTGCAGAACGGAGGCCGTTCCACCTGAATGTAGAGAAACGTAGACTGGCTCCATGAAAAGTCTTCGGAGACTGTGGATCGGTGGGTCACAGCCTCACAGCAGCAGTCACAACAGTGACTGATCTGTAATTGTTTTGTCTGTTTGTGTGTTTGAAGACAGACTGCAGAATCACATTTCCTGGAAACTGTCTCAGCACATTGCCATCCCAAAAAAAAAAAAAAGAATTGTAGCTCTTGTTTTGGAGTCTTTGCATACAGCAGTGATGTTACTCATCTATGTGAGTACTCAGAGTGACACAGAAACATGTTGAATTAAGATTGAAAGTGAAATGTGTTTGTGTGTTACAGGAGCTGTCTGGCTGGTCTCGCTGCACTACTATGACTCTGAGCTCTTAAAGGTTTAGATTTTCTTTGTTTAAATTCTCCATCCCTCTTGAAGCCCACTTGATTCCTCGATGGGTTCCCGCAGCCAAGGCTTCTTCCACCACCACCACCACCACCACCACCGTAGCTCAATGGTGCCCACCGCAGTGCCGAGGCTGCTGGCTGAGAACGGCAGCCTGCTGGGGGGCATTGCACAAATCACCCCCAACCTCTTCCTCAGCAGAGGGAACGTGGCGTCCAACCGCAGCCTGCTGCTGTCTAAAGGCATCACCTGCGTGGTCAACGCCACCATCGAGCTGCCCAACTTCAACTGGCCTCACATGGAGTATGTCAAGGTCCCCCTGGCAGATATGCCCCACTCCCCCATCTCCTTGTACTTCGACAGCGTGGCCGATAAGATCCACAGCGTGGGACGAAAGCGAGGGGCGGTGCTGGTGCACTGTGCAGCGGGGGTGAGCCGCTCAGCCTCTCTGTGTCTGGCGTACCTCATGAAGTATCACCGCGTGTCTCTGGCCGAAGCCCACGCCTGGGTCAAAGCCCGCCGCCCCGTGATCAGGCCCAACGGCGGCTTCTGGCGCCAGCTCATCGAGTACGAGAGGAAGCTGTTTGGTAGAAACTCTGTTAAGATGGTGCAGACGCCCTACGGGGTCATACCTGATGTTTATGAGAGGGACCGCAGGTGCCTGGCTCCGTACTGGGGCCTGTGAGAGAGCCACAGCGAGGGACCGAGGAGGAAAGTGAAGATGAGCCCTCTTGCCCTTCTGGACTGCAGGTTCATGTGTGTTCAGGACAGGCGAAGTGAGGCGCGTGCGAGTGTACATCCGTGTGAAGCTTATTTAACGAGTGCTGGTGCAGTTGGACAGAGGGAGTCGAGCCAAACACTGGTTGTCGATGCTGGTGTTGTTTGTCCGACCAGTTGCCTCCATTTAGTCTTTGAGTGGGAGCGAGGACACGTCGAGTGTGGAAGTCAGTGTTGTCTGTCACCTGGTCGGTTCCCTGTTCCAGAGGAGGACGAGAGCTCTGTGACGGTGTCAGCTGTGACTCTGACAGCGACATGACGAAGCCCTTTTCCTGACGTAATGTCATGTGGTGGTATTGTGCCAGTTTTGCAGTAGTCTTAGTGTGAAGAGCAGCAGCATGCTCTCAATTTATGGTAGCATTTAAGATAAGTGTACAGAAAAAAAGAAAACTATTTAGACAAATTATTTTATTGGAATGTACTAACAGTGAGGAAACAAATGTTTATGGCAAACTTTTGCTGAACATTTAAAGATGTTATTATATCTACCTTTTTAAAGGTGAAAATCTAGAAAATATAAGCTTAAAGTAAAGGTTTAGAGGGAAGTTCCTGTGTACCACAGGGTTGACTGTTCCATCCCGTGACCACACTATGTTATTGTAGTGCTATTTGATGCTGTATTTAAAAAAAAAAGTCTGCCACCTCGAGGGAACTGGTAGCTCTGTTATAGATGCTTGGAAGAAAATTTTCTATCTGACTGTTTTTTGCCTCGTGTCCATATTTGGGTAAGGTTGCAGGACAGAAGACACATTGGAGTTCTCTGTGTAAACCAGCCTGCTTTTGTCTAAAGAGCGATGTGGCACAGGCTGAACATCCCACTTCTACTGTCGTCTGCTGGTTGTCATTTTGACTTTGTTGCAGGCGCTGTCCACCCTCCAAAAGTACTTTTGAGCACTAAATAGTTGTAGGGGTGAGACAACATTTTTTTTTCTACGCTGGTAAATCACAATAACATAAAAGAAAACACAATGCAATGACTGTATGGATCCTTCTTGTTGTAAAGTTTTCTTCCTGTTTTAGTGGTGTGCTTTCCTCTTAAAGGTGCCCGGTGGAGTTCACTTCTAAGCACACAGAAGCTATGTTTACACTGAGTTGGTGTTACTCACCAAATCACATTCCTTGAGGTGCAACAAACTTTCCTTCCTCATAAAACATTTGCAAGTAGCGTTTTTATCCAGCATTGTTTACGTGCTAGAAGCTTTCTTCCTTCCTGCCTTTGCTGGTTCACTGCTGCGTTTCTTGGCATTTTACTGTGAAACCTTTGTCAAGATTGCGCATCACGTTATGATCATACGATCGCGTGTGAGCATCTCTTAAGTGATTCTTTAAAACATCAAATCTTTTTGAAAAATGCAGGTCAAACACAAACCAGCAGCATAAGACATGCGTCCAAACACCCGCACTCATTATTTTCTATCTGAACGTGCACACTAGCAGCACCATTGTTCATCTGCCCATCAGAAAAGCTGCAATTTGGCACTTCATGGCTATCATAGAATGACTACTGCTTCTTCTGCCTGTCTTCTGTCAGATGATGCAATGCTACGTGAAGCGGACAGTGTGTGTTGCATTCAAATTGCAGATTTTGACGGACAAACGATACAAAGATACTTACAAGGATGTAAAACGCAGCAAAACCCAGAAATAAGTGATTATCAAAATGGTTTAAAATTGTAATGATTATGTGTCAATAATTATAGTAGGCAGTGAATGTATTGTGTTAGTTTTGTGATTTCTTGACACTCACCCCTACACTATAGTGCAGTATAAGATCCCTGCTGGGTGTGGTCAGACATCTGACAGACCACACGCAGCAGGGATGTGGTGTGGAGTGCAACAGAGTTGACATTTGAAACCCACAGAGATCAGTGCAACATTGCTTTATTCAACAATGCCATAACAGATTAAGTGTGATATTACAATATAAAAGAAGAATATAAAAGTTCAGGGGTGAATAATTGTTAGCAGGAGAAAGATGTCTGGAGCACAATCTGTAATCTGAGTATTTCATGCCCCGAGACTGTGATGTTAAAATAAAAAGATCTCATCTCCCTGTTTGTGTTCAATTGTAATAGAAAAATACTCCTCTCACACACAGTATTTCACACTTTTACTGGAATCAGAATATACATTTACTTAAAAGCAGCTAAACTTCTGTTTTTCTAACTACAACAATGTCTATATGAGATATATGAGATATTTTCACATTAGCAGGCTCCAGCATTTCCTCTTCCGAAGGCCTCTTGATGTTCATTCTGCACAGCCATTTTTCCCAAGAGACGTCTTCAGATGTCAAAGAAATGTTCTGTTGTTCGTTTTCATTTGCTGTGGCCACAGAGCAGCAGGCAGATATTGATGAGCGCTATCTGTCTTGTGCCCACACTCCTGAGGGACCTCCAGAGTTGTCTCTACAATGACTTCCATCACCGCGGAGATGCACAAGTGACCGGTCCAAATTATACAGTGCACACGCTATTTCCTCACGTTTTTATGTTGTGTTAATGTGACTGCACGCACGGCATTTCCACAGCATAGTCCAAGCACTAAAAGTAAACACATCCTTCATCAGCAGCAGGATATTATCATCTATCATTAAAGCAGCAAGCAGAGCCATTTGCATCATCCTGAGCGTCAGAGGCAGCGGTGCAGGCCATGCAGAACGGACAACGCTGATGAAGCTTTGGGGAGACGACATTCAGATGGCGGCAACTCTCAACAGGATGCATCAGACACTGGTGAGCTGCAACAAACTGCTGTGTCACCATTATTGCCATTTTTTATATGTATATGTTTATATGTTTAATCAGTCAATTAATGTTTAGTTTATAAAATGTCTGAAATGAGTAAAAGACTAAGTAAAAGAGCAGTCACAAGTTCCTCCATGCAATTCAGTCAGGGTCAGGGTGGTTTGGCAGGAATCAGTATTTCTACCATCCTGACCATGACCCTGAAATTATTTCAACACTAGTCCAGTGTTTCATATCTGTCTGTTCAGGTGTTTTTTTCATCCACACAAAGCAAATACAAACATCTGCTGTAGCTGCAGTGAGTCACGGCTTCTCTGGCCTTCAAAATGTTATGACCTTTAATAATATAGTATGATCTGCATGAGCTGCAGCGCTACTCTCGATCAATAGGTGTTAATCAAGCATTTGCATTTTAACAAGGTCACACACACAAGGCAGGTTGTTAATATAAACATGCTGCTGTCACTGCTGCTTCAATTTGGCTCTCCATCCTCATTATATTTGACAACCTGATTTAGCCGCATAGCAACATGTGCTTTAACTGTTATATGGCCGCCAAAAGCACACCTTAATAAAAGTCCCAGAAGACTAATCCAAAATGGAAATGAATAAAGTTATGAAGAATTTAACTACTGACTTATGTTTTAATTTAATGATGTTATTGCCATTAATTACCCATTTCACCCATTCCCCCAAAAAAGTCCGCCATACATAAAGCAAGTACCTCCGAGTCGCCATGTTGAGCTAGAGGTAGCCTCCGTGTAGCAACTGTGAGCTTCACAAAAGCTGAAAAGCAGTAGAACAAAGTCAAAACACTTTAGTTGTCAGATGATAGTGAAACGTTTTCCCTGCAGAAGCCACGAGACCGCCAAAAGTGCCGTTTTTCTGCCGTTAGTTTGGTAAGCTAGCTTCCTGTTAGCTAGTTTTGTTGTGCGTTAGAAACACAAGATAAAGCAAAGCAGAACAAAGAATAAAAGTCTGTTTTGTAAATGCAGGTCAAGTATTTTATTGAGTAAGAAGATCCAACAAATCCAGTAGATGACGACTCTCCCAGATTGATTTCCAGGAACCCAGATCTATGTTGCCTCTGAAAGAACTATCTGCCGTGGGGTAGGATTGTGTCCCCTGGACTGGTACCAGCTCGAACACACATTATACATAGAGTACACTATAATTCTTTCTTCTATTGTCATCAAACACTGACTTGAAAGTTAATTTAAACTGTGGAGAAATCCCACATAAAGACATTTTTTGTTGGTTTAAAGGGCCCAATTTTTTTTTCATATTCAAGTAAATGTGATGCAAGTGGCACAGTCTAGCTACTCATAAGCTAACTAAAGTAGCAGTTAACTGAATTCACTTGTGTTGTTTTTATGGTTATTGCCCTCAAAACATATATTTCAGAACCTAAATCCAGGTAAAGTTATGCAGTTGTAAAATGATGTTAGTGCTTTATATAAACATAATGAAAATGTAAAATTAAAGTAGCATAATATTTAAAAAATCTATAATTGAATATAAAATAAGATGAGAATAAGAGTGTCCACTGAAGCGTAATAGGAAGACTTTGGCTGATACAGTTTGGTCTGTAGTCCAACAAGTGATTCTTCCTCAGAGTGTCGTCTCCGCGGTGTAACTGTGACTCATCCGTCCTTTGCCCTTAAAGCCTCAACTGTCTGAACTGATTGATGGAGCGGACACAGAGGCAAAGAACTGGGAGCCACGGAGCAATTTGCACTGAACAGCTCAACGGTGAAAAGACTCGTATCTGTGTCCGGGTCATTAGCAGTGAAACTGAGGCATCAGAAATCTACTGTCACCAGGTTTCTATATAAGAGAGAACTAGTGTTAAAGGATCGTTTTGTTATTGTCAACAAATCCCATGAACATATCAACACCAATAATAAAGTTGACCCTACAGGTTGTGTAGCCAAACCCTGATATATCTTATTCTTTATCGCTGTCCCAAAACTATAAAAACACATAAATGAGCCATTGTTGGGGTTCCTGAAAACACACACTAGTTTATTTGGACTTAATCCCACATACACTGTCCTGCTGATGGAATTCACTAGAGCACAGAAATGTGTATTTATGCGCTGTTGACAATAGTTCCCCACAAATGCACCATTTACTCCTATTTGCTAAAAACTACAGCCACCAGCTATTTTAGAAAGTTACTTGGCTTCTTTTAATAAACAAATGATTTGTGACCCATTTTTTATCATCTTATTTATAGGTAGGAACAAATAGGCTTCGGGGTGAGTCCAACACACAATGTAGCCGTTAAGTATTCAGAGAAAGCCTAACACGTTGGGATTTGTTGATAATAAGCTCTTTTGCCAGTTTATACGTTAAACTTAATAACGAACACTTAACAAAACGTTGATTAGCTAAGTGGGCCTAATAAACAGCTGAGTGCATGTGTGGTATTGGCATTTATAAATTGCAGTAAAGAAAAGCCAAAGTTATCTTTACATAGTTTGTCCACTAGAGAGCACTGACGAGTTTATCTTTCAAGTGTAACGTACCGCTCACCAACTTGTCCTCCGTTATTTTTTCAAATTCTGATAATTTTTTTTCAAATAATCAATTTATTGTTTTGTCTGTAAAATGTCAGAAAAGTGGGAAAGTCCTCTTTGCTATTTCTCAAAGCCGAAGGTGAAGTCTTGTTCAAATATGTTGTTTTGTCCAAGCAACAGCCCAAAAACTAAATATATTTAATTTACAATTATATACAACGGAGAAAAAAATGACATTTGAGAACCAGCGAATGTTTGTCATTTATCGAAATAAATGGCTGAAACGTTTACATCAGTTATTAAATTTTCGGATCTTTTCAGCTCTATATTCTTTGTGTTTGTTGAAAAGAAAATAAAAAAAACCCAGCAAATAGATCTGATTTTTTTTTAGCTCTAAAAAATCCAAATGACTCTTAAATTACTCATCGTGGTCAGAAGACACTACTGTTAGCTCTTCCTCTACTACCATTATCATTTGTTGATAAATGGAAATGTTAGTGAAAGAAAGTAAAGCAGGAAACAACTCTATTCCCAAGGGTGAAGGCAATCAGCTGAACTCAACGTGCAGAGGCAGCTGCTTTTCCATCAATAATGTGATTGACTATGGACATGAAATACCAAAGAGCAGCAGTATCACTTCAATCTTGCTTCTCTCCGTGAGTGATCATTTCAGTAAGGCGTGGCAGACAATAGGCGTGAAGATGCCAGGCAGAGGAATGAGAGAGACGGTCTGCGTTTCGAATTATACAGGCTTATTCAGTAATTGATTTCAGCGTTTGTAATTTTCTGTAATCCACGGTGAGGAGAGGAATTCATTTTCTGCAGGAAATGAATTAGGGAGCGCTGAGAGATACAATGGATGTCGGAGAACACACCTGAACACAAGTGTGTGAACGATAATGAGACTGGTTTCACAGAGCCCCCAGACACCTCACTTGATTGGCTGAGCTCAACCGCCAGCGATGCCCCAGCAGGCTTGTCAAAGGAGAATTTATTCCATTTTGTGGCAAAGTGATGGAGATGAGGCCTCTCTGGCCAGAGAGAAAGTACATTATAGACTAAAAAAGATGGACGCAGCCGCAACACTGCAATGCATTCGGAAGAGGACGTTTCAGGGATGCCGGCAGAAGGGCCACATGAATTAAATCTCATTTAACTGTAATATGTTCATAATAAACAGACATTCAGGATAAATGAATCCAGAAAACAAATGCTAATATTTTCTAGAAAACAAAAAGAACACTGATTGTCAAGTGTGTGAAAGGATGAGTTTGACATTTTGGGAAATACACTCATTTGCTTTTCGATACCGATCTTGCATCTGTACGCTAATTATGAAATTACTGCCAGAAGCTGCTTAGCTTAGCATAAAGACTGGAAATAGTGGAAACATCTAGTCTGGCTCTGGCCAAATGAAACAAAACCCCACTACCAGAACCTCTAAAGCACAACAAATAACACATTATATCTTGTTTGCTTAATCTGTAAAAAGTAAAAATCAGCAATGTAAATGCTGACTGTAAAGCTTAAACACTGCACTGGTTAAAAAAAAGTTTTTGTTACTTTTTGTCCTCATTATAATGTTAAGTTTAGGTTAGTCTTATTTATGTGATAATACAAACTCAAAATTGATTTTTCCATTTCAAGAAACAGGAAAAAGTGGGTTAATTGGGTTTAGCTACATTAAACTCGAGTGCTTGTGAAGTTTTTATGCTTTCCCCCCTAAATTATACATGATCATACTTTTTACGGCAGGGTGACAAAAAGTCAAATTTTGGTTTAGATCAAATGTGAGCTATGATTGGATAATTGCTGTTCTGGTGCAGGGTTTAGCAAACTGTCAAAGTCTGATTAATATAATAATCTGTGACACTTTCAATAAGATGTATGCATATTTATTTACATCACATTCACATTACAGTTAGTCATAATTACAATGCTACAGCTTGACACTGTAATGTACAAAAAGTGCTGCTGCCCAACCTTCAGCTCAGACGTTCAGCTCTAGTTGCACAAAACACCAAAACAGAAAAACAAAACGTTTAACATGGTTCCCCCTTCCAGTCCCAAACAACCATCCCCCATCCCCCTATAAAATACATAATTTAAATACAGAAAGAGATGCTGAAATCTCAACTGTGAAAAAAAAACATTCAAAGCAGTTAATTCGACCTAATTCGTAACATCTGTCTTAGTTTGAATGTTATTTTAGAAAGATATTAAAACCATAATAGGGACAGAGTTTCATCAAACAGACCCGACCAACAAAAGTAATTCAAGTACAATAATAGGCTTCTGATTCAACAGCTCTGGTTCAGTGGGAACAAAGGGAGTCATGAATAAAATTCCTCTCAAACAGAAGCAAAGCAACAAGTGACATTAAAAACTCAAGATGTTTACAGACGTCCTCTGCCAGTGGTTTTAATGATATTTATTGCACACGTAGTAATTAAACTGACAAGATATTTAGTAATATTTTCTGCATCTTAAAAGCATCATTAGTAACTGATTTAAATACAACCTATACGTCTGATTTATATTAAGTTAATTGTTGTGGAAGAATAAAAGGGTAACAACATCGTAGGTGGGAATTATTGATAGAAAGCTTTAAATTTGAACAAACCACCAGATTTGCACGAGCTCATCCTGAGTGACAGCCGAGTTCCGCAAAACTGTAAATAAAAGAAATACAGAGGGATCCGTGGACTTTAAACGTCCTTCTCTCGCTCTCAGTCCAAGGTGAGAGCCCGTGCAGAGCAAGGCGTCGTTGCTTCACCTATGTGATGTTGGTTAGCCGTTGCCATGGCAGCCGCAGCCAAAGCTCAGAGCAGGTCAGGCAGTATGAGGCCCGGGGGTTTGGGCTCCACACAGTTAATCCAGAAATTGGCACAGCTGGCGTGATACTGGTGGCCCCCGTACAGCAGCTTGAAGTTGTCCGTCTCAGAGTTGAACGCCTGTCAAAGTGAAAGGTGAAAAATTACACGCCCGAATCACAGAGACGACAAACCCATCTGTACACACAGAGGGAAGAGGGAAAGATAAGCATCACACGTTCTTATCTTTTCACCACTACTATCACACGACTATGATTGATCAGCCAAATGCTAAATACTGAATACTAAAAATGGGCACCAATGTTCATTTACAGTCACATCTTTTTTTTACAGAGCGGCAGTGTGGTAAACAGTTCAGCTTGTACACATGTGACCCTGCTGAATATTCCAGCCAAGTTACGAATTTTAAAATAGGCCTCTGGCAAGAAAAGTATTTAAATTCACGTGCCATACCTGCTAGGAAAAACTCTGCTCTCTCATTTGTTTAAACCAGCCTGAATAAATTGTACACAAGTACTTATCCAAGGGAAAGAAGGCAAAAAATCCACTGCATAGAAATAATACATAACCTCAAATAGGTAAAACTGAAAAGTGCAAATCTGGATTTACAGAAATGATGCACAGGCCACGAAGTGTGAACTTCTGATCACATCTAAATTGAAACAATCTCACATCAACAGTGCTTTCTGAGGACTGCTGTTATGTTTGAATTCAAAGCACAGATACAAACGTGCTGCGACACATTCAAGCCGTTCTCGACTGTGTGGTGGAATACATAAACGTACACCACATGACACTGAGAGACTTGAGACACTGCGAAGGTGCAGTGCGAGGCACACTAAATGCATTGAAGATTCCGTTTTCCACAGCTGACGTGTGAGCGTGTTGAAGCGGTGAGGACGCAGCTGCACACAGAAGTGCACCGGTGTAGCGTTTCATTATGTAACATGATTCTAATGAAGACAAACAAAAAAAACCTCACACATCAATGTGCCTGTGGTTTAAACTGCAATAATATATTGAATATAGTGAAGATATCTTGATGCAACCACATGCAAGCATTGAGGCTTGAACATCTAATCAGATTATGCCACGGTGAGGAAATCTCCCCACCGGTTAATAAACTCGTGACAACACTGGTGTTAATTGTTACACCAGACATTTCACAGGAAAAGATATTCATCTATAATGATCTGTAGAGCGAGTACTTTGATCTTTAACATTCAAATATAAAATTCAAAGAGGTCCAGTTAGAGAGTCAGTAGCAACACTCTTTTCCCACCACTCAAAAATTTACCCAAGAGCCTGTGCATCATTATCTTCATGCACCGTTTTATTAATCTAAAAAGGCAGCGTTGAGAGTCTGAATACATTCAATATCTGGTTAAGATACATCTGAAAACTCACCGGGCGGTTCAGCTAGGAAGTTTAAACCACACATGGACGTGCCATTGTTTCACAAAGGGTGTAGGAACATTGACGCTCTAATCTTTTGCTGCTGACAATCTCCACAGCGGTAAAATATGTTTTCAGCCAAACCTGTTGCTTAGTAATGTGATTTGCTTTTGTGCCTGAAATGCTGAAAACGTCTCGTTTAAACTTTAGTGACTCTCCCTCATGTTAGACCTGAATTCACTTTAGCTGCCCAGAAAATGAAATGTGCCGTGACGCACGCGCGTTTGCATTTTCGCCGGGCGCAGCTGCAGCGCCGTGTGTGTGCAATCAGGAGATGCTAATGTGTGAGATGTGCAGTTTAAGAGTTTGCATCCCTGGTGAAATACTGATGCCCGGAGAGAGGAATGAGTCATGTGCAGTGAATCATAGCCTCCTACGCAGAAGGAGAGGGGGGTGTGGGGTGGGGGGGGGCTCGCATGCAGAAAGCAACAACTGCATACAAAATACACCACCACAGCACGCCATTAAGTCAGCTACATCTCCACCTGCCCGAGTGTAGTCTGCAGCGCAGATGCTCCGCTGGATGAAAGGCTTTTTCAGTCAAACTAAATGACACGTTTCCACTCTTACTTTTTCTCACACGCTCACATTTCACAAGCAGAGCGCCTTTGTGCCCTGGCCTACTTGTTTTCCACAAACCTGCACTTACCAGCTGCCAAAAGCTTGAAATCTTGGAGGGAGAGGATGCAAAATGAGAGGGGGGGGTCACACAAAGACAGATTGTAATACCTCGTGCTTTCACTGCAGAGCCTTTCCCTCTCTAACCTGCACTTTTCTCCCTCTTTCACACTCATTCTTAGACTTCACCTGTATGGCAGTGAATGTAGGTCCATTTAGTCTGCTTTAACAAGACAGATGCTGTACATTATTAAGCCCTTTAGACAGGCTCTAGTCTGAGACAAGAATGAGAGTAACTCAGTAATGCACCTGACCTTTGTAGCTGCATGTACAGAGCCACTACCTGGTTGTATAATGTTCAAATCTACCCCAAACCTAGCTTTTCTATACTTTCTTATAGTTTCATAGGAAAACTCCAAAATAAATGAGGCATAATTACCCTTAACCTCCTGTCAGTGTGTTTAGTCAATGCCTGTAAGCACAAGAGGAGTCAGCATGGTAAGGCATATTCATGCAATGCCAAGAGCAAAGAAAAGTGTGCACAGAATGAGCAGCAAGCAAACAAACATTCAGATCAGCTGTTTCACCAGGACAGAGCTCCCTTTTTGTGACTGAAAACACCAAATAATCCACGTTATTAACCCCAGGGCTCCTACACGTTTTCTATCGGAATTTAAAAGATTTTGCCCTGATTGAGCTGAAGGAAAAGATTTTAGTCAGTGCAGTGCAGTCTATCACAGTTAATCCCACAAGACTCCATTACAGTGACGGCACTTCACTTGTCATTTTGAAGCGCTTTTGCCAAGAATTTCGTCCAGCAGATCTAAGGTCATCAAATGCCATTAAAATAAAGGTTATAATCTACAAAACGTTAAAAAAAAATGTTGTCCAGTTTTAACAGGCTTTTACAGAATTAATTATTCATGATTTCTATGAAACTCACATTTCTGATGGGAGAAATCATTGTTTGGTGATTTAAATCATAAGCTAACAAGTAATTCCTGACGAGACTACATTCATCTGTGTGAGGTGGAGATTGCCGACCGTGATTAACCCAAACATCTCTGCTTTCAGTGTAAATGTGCTCAGTTCCACCGCAGCTTGAGACCACAACACAGAAATCAGCCGTCAGTTTCATGTGTAGCTTGGAAATATTCTTTACAGCGAAAAATAGCCAGAAATCTACAAAGGATTTGTGTTGTGGTCTTTGTTCATTACTTTTCCCAACCTTCTTAGGCAGGCCTGGTATTGCCCAAGTCATTTCCATGACTAACCCGAGGCACATTACAGCATGCTGTGACAGAGATGGGCAACCAAAACACTGATTTACAACGACAATTTTGAGAAGATGGAAACATTTGGAGAAAAAAAAACTGACAAAGTTTGGATCCAAACTTCTGTTAGCACTGCTGTCATGCTTCCTCAAGTAAAAGCTACACAGAATAACCAATCGAAGCCCTCGAGGCACTTCAGATACCTGCATTAATATAAATAGCCAGAAATGCTAAATTATTCAACTTAAAATCCTTTCCAGTGCTTCTCCCTGTAATTGCTCAAATTAGCATTTATCATTTAGCAGAAGCACTGGAGCATCATTAGCTGAAAAGTATCACTTGATAAACTGAAAACTGCTGCTGCCTTTGACTGACAAACTGAGATAAGAAGCTGCCGCCTCCTTGCCTCCTGACCTGAAGAAGAAAAAGTCGACAAAGCTGCGGCATCCCGAAATTACTGCTCCAGCCGCAAACAAGGTGAGTCTGAGGTTGGAGGACAATTTCAGATCTGACTGAATTTGACAAAATTCTTTTTGACTCAGTTTGTGTCAACAAACAGGATAAAAATATTACAAAATCATTTGAAAGATTAAAATTCACAGCACGAAATAAGGAATAAAATTTTTCACATTTATTGGTTTCACGTCAATGTCTCCACCCTTCTGTACCTTTGGTTAAAAAACAAATCAGTACCCTCTTCACTAAAGGACAATGCAACAATCAGCGCCGTCTGCTGTATCCAAAGCTGTTCTTTCACTTCATTATACTCTGAGGGGATGCTATACTCCACTTGGCTTTTATGCATTCTTACCAGTGTGGCTCTGCCAAAAATGTAATTAAAAGATGGGTTATTAATCTCATGCTAGTGGCACAGAGACAAAATCAAACTGCATTAATTTTCAGTCTGCCTCCATGCACACACGAGTGAGAGGTGAGAGAGTGTGCAGGTCTATTATCAGCTGTACTCCCCGCTTGTGACTAATGTGTAAGCCACATCTGCTCGCGTCCTAGATGCCTCTCAGTTAGCCATATCTTGCCTGGAACATCCATCTGTTCCTGGCTGAGCAGCAGAGGGAACGCGAGAAACTATCAGCACCACCATCCTGCCCTGTAAAGCGCACGGTCCGAGAAAACCATTAATGGCCCTCGTCAATGAAAAGCGCAGCCACCGTAGGCAAGGAGGTAGATATACAGCAATTCCGCACATTGTGCCCCGGTCGGAGTTAATAACTGAACAGTTATCAGAAACACCAGTGGTTGTTAGCTGAAAGTGGTGAAGTGAGCAGTTACCTTAAAGATTGAGGCGACAGAAAAGAAAATGAAACCCTTCCAAGACAAAGTGACAACCTTTGTGACCTTGAAGAGCCAATCCCAGAGAGCAAAGACCCGCCCCGAGGTGCCAAAGTGACAACTCTCCTCACTTAATTCAAGAGTGCACATTATTATCCTGCCTTCAGTATAAAAGCTGGGAGATAACGATGACCTACACTGACCGTGTGCTGAACCCCTCCTCTGAACAGTGATTGCATTACTACTTCCACGACCAAGGAGCAAACCATTCACTAACTAGTTTAGTTTGTGCAGTTACATGTTAAACTCATTGGGCAAGTTAGTCATCATCATAAAAGTTTGTAACAAACAAGTATGTAAGCTAAGCAGCCAAGCAGAGTTATGTTAGAATGAAATAACAGTTTGGTCTTACATTTTTCCTAACCATAATTACCCCTAGCTCTAAACTGCAATACAAGAACAATCCTCTATCTTTATTTACAAATCGGACTTTTTGAGTGGGAGAATTAGAAACATATTAAACAGGAGACGTAGTTTTCAATAAACTTGTGGAACTTTAACTTAATTAGCTAGCTACCTCAAAAAATGACAGCATTTTGAGCAGTAAATCATTGTAAACTACAACAAAAAGCTTGACAGGCATAGCAACAGAACTAAAAGGGGTGGGGCTTAGCAAATCGCCAATTCATACACCTGTTAAAGTTCCTAAGAGTGATTTTGGCTTATTCTTTCTATCCGTTAGTGTTGTCTGCTTAGACATTGTTGTGTGTGTACACTGTTGAGAAGGGAATCCTGTCACTTTGGCCCCCCCGCCGGGCTCAACGGTAAGAAAATAGCCCCCCCGAGGCCCCCAGTGGGAAAGAGTGGAATGAGATTTGGTTGACAGTTGACTGTCTCATACTCGTTTAAACAGACGTCCAATAGTGCTTTCTTCTTTGTTCTGCAAAACGTTTCAAAGTCAAAGAAATATCAGTTGTTATCCGCTGTGGACGAGCAACAACATTTATGTAAAAAAAAAAAAAACTATCCACCAATAGTTATGCTGTGTGTGTGTGTGTGTGTGTGTGTGTGTGTGCACTAACCTTGCTGCGAGCGTCAACGTTGAGCAGGCACACCCCACAAGCCAACTCCTTGGCATTCTTGATGCCGTGCCTCAGAATACAGGAGGAGAAATCTAGGGAGCTTTCATCAGGCTAGACACGCACGCACGCACACACAAAATAAAAAACACACAAACATATTTTACTTCCTGCCGCAGGGCAAAATGTAGTCATTTCTATTCTTATAATAACAGCAGTGAGAACAAGTCTGCTTACAGTAAACATCTCCAAGCATCGTCAACTTTTTATAAAGACTTTGCTTGACTTCAACTATGAGGAGTAGAAAAACAAACAGCAGCAGCATATACATCTTCGTTCTTGTAAGAAAAAAAAAACTACCTGCATGCTTCAATTAAACAATGTTTTCTCTCTCCCTCTTCGAGATACTGTGTCAGTTTTATCTTCTGCAGTGTGAAAAACAATTCTCCTCCTCCTGCCGGCTCTGTGGATGAAGACAGTCATCCTGCTGTCTGTTTCTGCTTTACAGACACTAGCAGACGGCTGGATGAATAAATCCATACCGTCCCGTCATCCCCGTTGATCCGAACACCGGGCTACCCACAGGCTCCAGATACATTGCAGCCAAGTCGATGAATCATTGATTTTAACGTAATTGACCGACAATACTGGATTCACTAACATTTCATTAGGTTATTGGCAGCCTTTTTATTGCGAATTGACCCACAGTGCTTTATTATCGTGTGTGTACCTGCACTTGAAGAGTGTAAACATGTCTGGGTGATAGTAAAAAAGCAGTAAAAACAGTTGCGTACATAAATCTGTGTGCTTAGTCTATGACTGTCCTGTGCCTTGGCAAACACATATATATATATATATTATAGCATCTTACAGCGAGCTTGGCCAGCGACATGAAGCCCATGAGGTTGTTCCACACACGGCTGATGTCCTTCAGCAGCTGCTGCAGCTTCTCGGAGCACACGGCCGTTGCCTTGATGCCCAGCTCCACACGCCTGGTGACGCGATACACTTCCACCACGCCTGACAGAGAAAACACGCAAGCGCACGAATCACAAAAAACTTATTTTGTTGCTCTTTTTCTGGGAGGCACACTGTTCAGTCCCTCGCTGCGACATGTTTGCCAAACACAGCTCATTAAGAGCAGAGAACCTTGTCGGAGCAGGCAGAGATAAGCCATCACAGCTCATTTTAATCTGGTCCTCTCGGTCCGTCTGTCCTTCAGAGGGTGTAAGGCACCACACAGGGTTCTTTAACAGTCTTGGTTTCTTTATAGTGGTGTGTGTGTGTGTGTGTGTGTGTGTGTGTGTGTGTGTGGTTTGCAACTCCTCACCCAGCAGGTACTCCATGCCCTGAGCAGACTGGATGACCTCGGTACAGACAGAGGAGCTGCTGATGCCGTTCAGGATGTTGTTAGCTTTGGTGATGACCTTAATGTGGGAAGACAGAAGCCCAGCTTATGACATATCATCATCATCATCATCATCATGCAACAGTTGAACAACATTTACGACAATGTTACATTATTTTTTTTAGATGTTCTGCTGAAACACAGACTAGCTTTGGGACAACTGCCCACTATTTCTCTTTAGGTGTTGTTTGTCTTTAAAATAAACTTGAATAAAAATAATAGTACGATGTTTCGGTCTGTTATAAGTTCGAACTGAGCTAAACGTCTTAAATAATTCAATTAATAAATATTCTAGCAGTGGGTAACACCTTTCACATATTCAGGTTTGCAGAGACTTTTTTAAAGACACTATAAAAAAGGTATGCAGATTAGCATGGGTAAAGGAACTGATTTGTTGTGAAACTGCAGGTTGAAAAACATTTCAGTGCCTTTTGGTTATCTTAATTACTCTAGTACATTTGTATCGCCACTCTCACAATTAAGTCTCGCTGTGGGACAAGGTCAGATGCAGAACACAAACAAATACAAACCTCCAGAGCATTTTCCAGACACCTCTGCCACTCGTATGCGTATCGCTCGCTCTCCTGCAACAACAGCAGCACATTATCTCAAATGAACACAAAGGCAAAACAGAACAGCTCAGAGCAACTTTTCTGCACTCCGTGGCCTTCAACAGTCCTGAGTATTGTGTTGAAATCTGGTGGTTGATAACAGCGCTAACATGTGGTGCATTTAACAGCCTTTCTCACCTCCACCTCCCCAGTCAGGTCCTTGTACTTGTCCCTGATGACAGGCAGGGCGGGCTTCTCGCTCAGGGTGTTGGATCGGTCTCTGAAGGGCTGCTCCGGAGCCGGAGATGGGGGCGAACGCCCAATCTCCTTGTCGCCCAAACTATGACTGCGTTTGTGGGAGCCTGCGTCAAACACAGGAAAGAAGAGGGAGGTGAATAATATTAGCAAGAACCACGAATACATATATAAACTTTTTGTTATGTTTTGTTTCATCACTTTAGCCACCCGTGGCGATGACTCATGTTAAGATACACACCTGTTTATTTTCAATCATTCTACTTTCATTATGTTGCAGCTAATTCCTCCCAGACAAGGACAGCATGAGTAAATACTTAATTTGTGTCAAACAACAATTACGTACAAAACAGAGGCAAAACAGAACAAATATGCAGGTATGAATTATTCATAGGGACTCACAGACGGACAAATCCTGGCAGGGTACCACAACAAACACATGCTAAACCCAGACTATTCCAGTGAGGCTGGAAAGTCAGGTTAGTGTGTGTGTGTGTGTGTGTGTGTGTGTGTGTGTGTGTGTGAGAGGGTTGTCCAGACACAGGTAATCTGCCACCCCAACACCACCCACAGAGACATGCATCATCCTCCCCACAACCCAGAAGCCCCACCGTGATCAGATTACTGTTGCAATGGATGATGAGGAGTAAGTAAACCCTTTTCTTCACACAAATTAAATCCAGCACGGGAGATAAATCTATTGAGCAAATGGGCTTTTATCACAGTGCAGGAAACAGCAATAAATTGTTTGTGGAACATGACACCAGCAAACAGCAATTAAAAAATGAACAGCCTTTCAGTGGATATGGTTCATTTCTGCTCATAGATTTGATGGCCTCTGCTAATCCATCTCACTGGTCACTGCCATTAGAGCAGGGCTGTCATCTCGGCACTGCCATCTAATGTCAGACAGCTTTATTACAGATCTGATCGACCTAACAAGTGGGGGTGGGGTGGGAAAAGATTCTTGAGAAGAGTGTGTTGCGCCATTTTAGGGCCAATGGCTTAGAGTTGGCCGGTATAGATTGCAGGTTTAGATCTATGATCTATGCCATGTAGATCTGATCGAACTGACTGATCACTGGCTTGCTGTTGGTGCTGACGTGCTGAGGTGAACGTATTGTGTCATTTCCGGTTATTGGCGTTTC